>JAHWFP010135539.1:0-20733 GCA_023313725.1 Lithobius niger | reverse complement strand
TATCGTGTCCCATGCAATGGGTGCAGTGCTGTGTACATCGGTGAAACGAGAAAAGGTGTAAGAACGAGGATTGGTCAACACATACGTGACACCAGGAATAAAATGAGAGACAACAGCATTGCACTCCATTGCATGGGCACTGAACATAGCATTGGGTGGGAGAAAACAAAAACGCTCATCAGCTCTAACACAGCGAGTGACACCCACCTAAGGTGCCTTGAATCAATCGCCATCCAACACCACCGAAAACATTCTGTCCCACTGATGAATACCCAGGGTCCATCAAACCCGCATATTGTGCACCTAGTGGGAAAAGAACTTGATTTCCTGCTCCAGCGCAAGTGGTTGGAAACGAGCGAACGAGAAAGGCAAGAACGCAGCAGCGTTGAAAATACCAGAGGCCACAACGTTTTTCAAAATGGTTGCCGTGTACAAAAAACCAGTAGGGCAGATGTAGAAAAGCCAATTACCTAGGATGCCTGATGAAGACTGAAGCATTTCAGTCTAAAATTAGCAAGATATGTTAATATCTGCATTTTGAAAGTGAGTGAAAACACTAATAAACAAAATTAGTGAATAGAGGCATTGTCTTTTTGCTAGACTGAATCCAGATCACTTACATGAATGATCGAACGGCACTAACTTACTCCCTGGACAGAAGTTAGTTTAGAAAATAGATTGTTATTTTTAACATCCACCCCCTAATTGTAGACAGATTAATTTTACAAGCCCATGCGCGTTCAATACAAGATTTACGATATTTTTCAGCAGGTTTTTTTCTCTAACAAAGCTTTTATCCATTTTGTCATTAATATCCTGAAAAATATTTTTTTAAAACGTTCATTACTTAACAATAATTACATTTTATAATGATGTTGGAGTCGACATCTTTCCAAAAGGTGTTGCTGCTAAATTTGTCGCATTTTATTTGTTGATTCGTTATGGGACACAGCCTTCAAAAGTGTTGTCTCCTTGGCCAATGTCATAATGTTTCTCAGCTTTCTGTGAAGAAGTTATGTAACCGCACAATTTTTTAGCAGGCAGTTTTAATACCTTCAGTATTAAAATTGTTGCATTTTTACGAGTGATTTTTTTGTTGGTGAAAATATCTCTTAAAATATGTGCGGGCATCTCAAAAATAAATGTTAGATTACGACGCATAACATTTTATTTCGCAGTTGTTTCTGCCTATCGGTGTATAAAAAAAAGTCTGGATCAGGAACTCCCCAAGTGTTTGCGCCACCATTTTTTGGAAATTGCTCCAGGCCAGAAGTTTGTGTCAGAAGTCGTGGATCACTTCTCCTAGATGCAAGACGAGCGGGTTCCCTCTGATCTTGTAGTTCCTGTATGGTTGGAAATAAGTTTTAACTGTGAATAATGTTAGATTTTAGAGAAACGACGAGCTAATAAACGGAATTTGTGACTAACCCTAGATTAAATCCGAATCTCATAATCTCAGACTTCACTGTGGTGGAATAAATGCCCCCCTGGACAGTGCTCTCTCTTAAAGCAACATACTGTCTGCCTTATAACCTTCCGCCTGCCTCACAACACCCACGCGACGATCACATCCGCGTATTTACCACAGCTAAGGTCAACTGAGACGGTAGCTTCGTTCCCCGCAGCGAAAACGTAGCTACTGTCTCAATTGGCATTGCGCCTAATAGTCCAGCCAGTGTGAACCCATTGATTGGGTTGTCAAAAAACCGGATTGATTTTCGTATTTTAAAATCACAATTTTATAATTTTCTAGGCTAGTGTCTTATAATTTTGCTTCGCCGATCTATTGGAATAATTAATTTTAATTTTTACCGCATTAGTCTATTAGACTTTAGATCTCATGGTAATTATTAGAAAATTAGTAGATGTACACACACAGATGAAACGTCATGATTATTGTACGCGCGCAATACATGATTTAGTGACGGGTCGTTAGTAAATAAAGTTCCATTATATTCAACAGAAAATCTTCTAGACACCACATTTAAAAAAGGATTTTTAGCAAGGGAAAGACTAACGGTAAGGAAATAGACCTTTGGGGCCGTACTTGATGTGGAGGATTGAGAAAAATGACGCTGGGAGGTATATCCCTTTAATTATTTGCAATATTTACTTAAATGGCCCATGAGCTTTACAGACATGCTATATACGGTAAAAAGAGAAAAAATGTTGGACCACTATTATTTTCTGCGCCGTCACCTGTTGCACCACTTTCTTACTCTGGATTTCTGGAAGCCTTGCAAACAACTATCAGCTTTCGTTTCAGTATGACAGTGCCCTACAATTAGCTGCACAGTGTACTGCTGGAGACTCAAATTTTTAATGGCGTTGAACACAGCTTAGGCAACTCTCTATTAATGGTGCTACCATTGTGAATTATTCATTGAGTTAAGTGTGTGTTTAATAACTGAGAAAATGTATTGGAGCTACAAAAGGAAAACTAGCATTTACGCTTTTCCAAATGTACGCAGTTTTAATTAAATTTTTTTTTTCCTGCAGGGAGACCTACCGCCTGGGTTGATGATGGCCAGTAAACAAAATAAGGTAAAATTTATATTAAAAGTGAAAGGCATAGCTGTAAAATAGTAATGAGATAACTAAATTTTCTCGGTCGTAGATACATTGTTTTAAATATTTAGTGTCCCCACTTGCACATTTTTGTCATCAATGCACAGTACAAACGAGTTGGTTTGAGGGTTCAGTTTTACCATTAACTTCTGGTTTTTAGTTTTACAACTGATAATTGTTTAGAAGGAAATGGTTGTATTTTACAGAAAGAACAATTATGCTCTTTTATTATGGCCGGTTAGCTGTGTTAATGTGAACTGAGGCAGTAAGATAAATTTCGTGTGTCTATTGACAAGCCTTACTTTAGTCTCTAAGTTCTCTTGGTAGTTTACAGGTATAAAACTTGTTTTGTCTGTAGTTCCTCCCTTAATTGAATCTGTCTAAATTGAATAGCTAGTGTGCAGATTAGGGTTTAGCAATTTCCAGAAAAAGTATTAGTTTTCGACAGGGCACAGGTAACTGGTAAAAGCCTGGTAATTACCAGTAAGTGGGAAAAAATAATTTTGAATACATTCTCTTGAGGATACGTAAGCTTTTTAACCAACTGGAGAGAACGCAAATTTTCGGTTGTGTTATTATAGTCCATAATCTATTACCTTCTTCAGGCAAACTGCTAGAACTTGCACCACCGGTTTTATTTCATTCACTGTTTTTAAATCTTGCAGCATTACTTAGTCTAACTGGAGCATTGTGGTGATGGTGCTGGCCTCTGACACAGTGGGTGGAGAAGTAAGCAGGGCTTTCCAACTATGTTGATCGCCTTGTGGTTAGATTAGGAGTGACGATCTGCACAATTCTTGAGAAGCTGGCTACTGAATGTTAATTGAAAAGGGATGCTATTGTTGCGGGAAATGTTGGATCGCAATGCTTTCAAATGCATGGAGGTGTGCTCCTTTGCTGGTCCTGGAATTCGGCAGCACTCGCGCGTTTTTCCAGTCAATCTCTTTTCTAGTTTTGACTTGGTGGAGAGCCACTCCATTCTTACTCTATCTTTTCGAAACTGCGTGCAGCGGTTGGCTAACTTGTCTCTCCGACTTGACGGCTTTACAATCCGAGCTGGAGACGGCACACTTACTCTCTGTGTCGCCCTTAATGCCAACTTACTTCAAAATCGAGAAGAAGCGAGTTAAGTACCATTCATCTACCCAAGAAGTAGCTAAATGCCATTTCCAGCTAAACAACAAGCAGAAGTTCCTGATCCTGTGCTATCCAGCGTCGAGGCTAATCAACAAGGCCATTAGCCGAGTCAGGTGATGGCGAGTGCTCACAAGACCTCAAACCAGAAAGTCCAGTTGAAAGTTTTACATAACGTTTCTAGAAGAAGTGAAGGCTAAGAAGACTGTACCTAGCTTAAAATGGGGTCTGGAGCATTTTCAAAAAATCCTGTGCTGTATGAACTTGGAACTAATAAAATGAATCGGGACATTGCCTCATTATTTTGCTACCCTAACTACACTGGAAGTGTCAGTTGTTTGTTGACTTTGGATCATGCCAAAACTGACAGCGGACTGCACTAAAGGGTGACAGTGCAGGGTTGTAAGGTGGTAGGTTGATTTTTGGTTTGGTGCCATAATCATTGGCAGACTGACCGGAGTGTGAGTCAAAGTGCTGTTGCCAGGATTGGTAAAAACTTTGCAACCAAGAACTGGATTGGTTAGTGAACTCTTGTTTCCCGATTGGTTGCGCATGGATCTAACTGGGACATATAAAACCTCATAGATTCAAAGCCCAAGTGTCGATTCTTGTCATATGGCAGCATTAGGCTGGAATTTAGCATCTAAATTTGTCAAGATTATTCCAATGTAATAAATAAAGTTTAATTATAATTTTGGTCCTGTACATTCGGACGCAAAGCAATCGGCAAAGAATGTGCAATTTCCAACACCAAACAAAAGTAGCAGCGCAGCAACTAATTAATATTAAGGTATACCACTACTGTACTGTCAAATTCTTTATTGAGGAATTATTGGTGACCCGGAAAAAAAAAAACCACTTTTGTATGTTAGTGGGCATTTCATAAAATTTGGTGTTATAAGATTGGATTTTGTGTAGATGCTGATATATTATTGTAAAAAAAAAAGAATGTGGAGTGCTAATGTTTATGATCTGCTTCCTTATAACCAGTGCTGATAAGTTAACAATCATTCCAACCAAACCTCCCAATGATCTACGAGTATTAGTACATCCCTCCTCCTAGCACTAAAGCTCCGAAGAGTCCTGATCCATATTGTGGTGTGTTGAATAAATACTCAAAAAATATCATTCAAACTAACTGGTGCACCTTAAAATCAAGTGCAGATGTTAATACAATATCTTAACTCTTTAGTACCTACCAATTCATTGCCTTTTTTAAACCAAAATTTAAGGCAAAGTTGTACGCTGTGTTGCTAAAATTTCACGTCAAAATTGGTGTTCCAAGGCAAGGGTGCATTTGAATAATCAACTACAGTAAACAGAATTCTTTTGCATTTTGGTGGTGCAATGCCACTATTTGTTTGAGTAGGTGGAAGGGCTTAAATACTTGATTAACACTTTATTCTTTTGTTATAGTATTCAGAGGAAGCCCATGTAAAGGGCACATGTGCTCATGGCTCGGACCTTGGTTACTTGAATACGACGATCAGGTAAAACACCCTTTTGTTTACTTTAATTCAGAATTGTTAGTCGAATGCACTTACTGCAAACTACGGCCAACTAACTAAGAGCTAAATGGAGTGAAGAGCTTGCCATGTCTTTCATTAAAAACGTGATACGCTTCAGTGCCTCATGTTTCATTTTGCTGCATTTTATCATAACTTGTAAATACTTAGTCCCCTGATGGAGATGAAATTGTCCCTTCCAGCAGCTAGACACATTCTAATCTTGTTCTAGTTAATGAGAAATGCAGGGTTCGTACGCTAGCTGGAAAAGCTAGATGAGTGCGGATTTTAATTATGCTTTTTTTTAGGCCTTGAAAAGCATGGAATTCTGACATCAATTTCGGGTTGGAAAAACCTTGAATTTCTGCCAGTAGTGACGTTCAAGGGATATTTTAGAGCTTTATTTAAAAAATATTTAGTTACTGTAAAGCGGCTAAACCATTGGAGTACTCATCAGGTTTACTGAGTAGGCTGATGAAGGAAACAATTGGCGAGGTATGGAGTGAAGGAAAGACGAAAGAAGAGGCCCGAAGGTGAATTGAGTAGAAAAGAAAAACTGAGAAGTGGTCTGACTAACCTTGGAGGAGTTAGCGAGTGCCTGCCGAAAGAGTTAGAGTTCTTCATGAACGGTTGAGGACTGAAGTCCAGGCTCCTCAGGAAAAATGGCAGTGACAGAGCGATGGGCAGAATGGTAAAATGCCAGCTGAGAGCATGAGTGGACATAGGTGAGGACTGGACACCATGTATAGTTTACAGATGAGAAAGGGAGTATGGAACCGGTTAAAACACCATATGGCCAGCACGAGGAATTAAAAAAAAAAGTGTGGCAGTCCGTCACAGAACACAACATCGGATAAACTGGGAAGGCACTCCAACGCTAATCGTGATTCCAGAAATGACAAGCATCTGAAAGGCCTTGGAGGCTCTTGCCATCCAAGCCCATCTTAAAAAAGAAGTGAGAGTATGATGAACATCCAGCATCTTCAAACCATCAAAGTTGGAATAATGAGACCAAAAATGGCGTGGAAAATGTAACTTCTGAGCCTGGAAAAGGCCTGGAATTTGCCTTCAAAGATGAAGTACAATCTCTGAAAATGGTAAGGTATTCTCAACAACAAAAAAAGTGCCGGAGGGATTATAAATGGTTTAAAGTGTTGTTCTTGGGGTGCATTTTGAATAATTGGACATTGGTTAGCATTAGTCAAAATTGCTACGTACGTGTGCAAATTTTTTATGAGAAGTGAAAATGTGTATATTTTTTTAACATAATGACTGAGTAAATGGTCAGTTAAATTTGGACTGTTTATTTCAGTGAAGAATCTTTCGAAGGTTTTGAGCGGTGGAGGGCATATGATGATGCTCAAGACAACTTTTGCGAAATGGATGGTAAGAATTTAAAACACTTTTTGGAAGTTGAATTTTGGTTTGTTAATAATATGGTAGCATTTCCTACAAAGCAGCATTTAGTTTGAACAGTATCCTTATAAATGAAATAAACTATTCCGTAATCTCACGTGTATTGGTTGTGATGCCGTTTGTTTCTACCAGATTTCTTGGTCGTGCATATGTTGTCATACTCTCGTGCAGACTCATTTTCTGTTTTGTACAAAAGAAGGAGAGTATTGTGTTCCATGAGGAGAATGTGAGGCCATGTACGTAAAGAAAGGAGTCCGTACGAGAGTACGGCAACATATGGCAGACAAAAGAAATTGCATCGCAATATGCCACATGGAAACGAAACTTAGCATTTCGTTTCTGGAATTAGCGTGAAAGCTGTGCAGATGAATATCCAGGTACCATTTAACCCAGCAATCTAGTATTTGCTGAGAGGAATGCACCCAAAGATGGGGACAGGGGGGGGGGGGGGCCCCCAATTGCCCCCCCCAAGACCCTAGATTTAACAGTAAAACTGAGCAATTACAACAAGTTACTACATTTTTTTCTACTGACATCAGAAAGGTTCCTACTTTTCGTCTCGGGGTGTGCATAACGTTGGTTTATATTACAGTGCTCTCAACAGCTAAAATTCGTTCCCGAGCCCAGCATTTCCTCTCATCCATCGCCTTCCCCCTAGTGCGAAAAAATTATTTACATCGATGATGAACAAATAAGAAATTTGCTGTCATTAAGAAAATTTCTCAAATTAAGCTTTTTTAAATCATGAAAAATCGCTGAAATAGTTCAAAATGCGCATTTTAATTTTTTTTTTATTACCGGCAATCGGCGTTGACATTGGTAATTAAAAGCCATTTGAAGGTGAAAAATTAATGAAATTAAATGATGCGCCACTGGTCCCTGCTTTGACAAAAAAAAAAAAAAAGTCCTACTTTGACGCCTGCTATTACTTGCCTCCGATTAAGAAGTGTGCAAATCCATAACTCGGTTAATTTTAGGATGATTTTGATGTTTGAATACACTATTCGAATCTTTTTTCCGAGAGCTATGCAATGGTGCTATTCTCGAGCCAGTTTCGTAAATATTTTTTTTTGAATTATTTAGCAACAACTAAATATGTATTGAAATGGCCTTAGTAAGCAGTCCAAAATCAAAGATGTTATTAAAATTTGGGGCTGTGAATCTAGTGCCAAGTAAATTAACTAGTGTACAAATTAATGCATGTAATACCAAGCTTAATTAAAGCTTTGCTAAAGTCACCCGTCTTATAATTGCAGCAATTTATTTCTTTGGAATATGCAGGCCCAAAAATGATACTCTGCTTATATTTGAATTGTCTTAGATTTGGAGAAATACGGTAATTGAGAACCATCATCGGGTAGTGGGGTACTGGCACAGCCCTAGCCTGTACAGAATCAATCATTTTGTTTGTATTAATCCATTTGTTTAATTTTGGTGACAGAAAGTTCAAAATAGATTTAAAAATTCAGTATTCGTATATAATCGGAGGCTATTATACAATAGTGTGTCTACACAAGAATTCGCACACGAGTCTTCTCAGTGTCAGTAAAGACTAAGGATCCACTGATACCAAAATTACCGATCAGATGCTGCTATGTCCAATAATTATTATAAGAAACAAGGATGCACTACATTGCATTAGTAATTCGATGTGTTGTATGGCAGAATAAAGAAAAATGTGTAATTGATGTATGCAGTTGTAACGGCAGACATACCAACAGGACACGACTAAAAAATCTGAATGCGTGGTGTACTGAAGAATATCTACTGTATTGTACATTATATTAAAAAAAAATTCTCTCGTAACTTTTGCTACTACAATACGGCAAATGAGCCAGAATCATGTGTGCGACGATGCAATGACTGACCAGATAAGTTTTCATCAGATGCTGATAATGGTTTTCTTACAAATAAAACAAACTAAAAGCTTCGTTGTTTTACAGTTTTCCGTACCCTTTGTTCTTGTTCATCAGACATTTACGTTTTTAAAATCTTCGAACACCATATTTTCAGTAAATTCAGCAGGTTATTTTTTTTTTGGGGGGGGGGGGGGAGGAGAAAAATTGCGCTGAGGGTATGTGAGGTTGACTAATTTAATGTATTTACACTTTTTAAGTGTATTAACAAAAGTTAATATATTCACGCGAAAATTGTGACAAATTCCACATTGAATATAACACTGTAATTTTAGTGGCCAATTTTTGTTAGGTTATGCGCAATACAAAGTACTTGTTTTACTAACATTTTATAATTATCTTTATTATTATTATTTGTAATTTTAAATCTGTTGGTAAAACTAATATCGAACCAATAAAACTTGCGTGAGTCTTCCTGTTACGGATTAAAAAAAAAAATCTGAGAATAAGAGGCCAGGAGGAATATTCCACCTTTCCCTCCCTGGCCAGTCCGCCACTGTAAAAATAGGACATAATTTGCTTTGTTCACTCGTTCAATAAGAAACAACACCACAAATAAGCGTAATAAAATACTGTAATATATTGCACCCGAAAAGCAGCGAGGCTATGTGCACTTTTCATTCAATGTACCGTCCAGATTCCACCGTAAAAATTTGGTGTACCATCCAGATTACCGCTAAAGGTAAGAGATGACTCACTTTGTATTGTACTTCGCGATAAGAGAGGAGCCATCTCGATGTCCACGCATAGTCTCTAACCGACCGCAATTTGAAGAGCTCTTGCCGAAATGCGCAGTTACATGCCGCAATTTTTCGTATGAGTGCACACCTTTACGATGACATTTGGCTGACGTCATCCACAGATCGTATACTATTGGGCGACGGTTTTTTGCTTAAGGATCTCGTTAGAGGTTATCGTACTTCAAACAGCATATGTATATCTGTAGAGCATAATACCTTTTGTACTTGCGCACTGAAAGTGACCCACCCACATACTTGAATTTCGCCGGATCAAAATTGAACAAGTGTGTCTGGCCTTTAAGGAGATGTCACTGATGTAAATCGCCTCCACCTGTTTTTTTGGCCACAACCGCATTAATTCGACGTGTGACACATCTAATAAAAAAATTGAAGTAGTAACCAATAATTAAAATATAGGAAGATACTCTGTGAGTTCCTGAGCAAAACCCTGTAAACCGCATGTCATGATCTCAAATGGTTCCGTAGTTATTGATATTTCAGCAAAAGCTGCCAATACTGATCCTATACCGATACCACAAGTATCTATAATCAATCCGATCCATTATTGGTAAGGGTGCAGTCTCAGTAATGACAGACCCTTACCGCTGACTGCTTGTTTATAAAACTAATCCATCCTAACACTGCTGTACCACACAGCCAGCCGAAAAGAGGTGGGAGGGCGTCGACTTTTCAATTTAATGGTTATGGCGTCAGCCGTCAATCCACTAGACGCAGTCAAAATGGCAATGGGAGTGGATAGCTTTTTGTGTCTTTAGTTGTAAAATAATTACGTGAAGTTTGCCTGAAAGCAATATTCCTGTTTGTAATCTTTTGCTTTAATTCCATCTAGATGAAAATTCTTCAGGAATGGAGTATGTAGATCTATTACTAAATCCTGAAAGATTTACCGGTTACCAAGGTTCGTCGGCTCACCGAATATGGAATAGTATTTATCAAGAAAACTGCTTTAAGTAAGTGCAGACAATTTCAGATTGTGTCGTTTAAACGTTTAATCAGTAATAAGATGGTGAAACATGTTGGGATTTTCATTTTATACTAACTGCAAAAGTAAAAATAATTTTTTTCAACAATATTTATTTTTCATCAACATTCATTTTTGGGCGAAAATAGGCAAATATTTCAAAAGTTAGGAAACTTCCAACAACTTTCTGTTAATTTTTGACAAACCATAAAAATGTGACGGGCATCTTCGCTCCCAGCTGGCCTTGCATTGGGAGCTGCACGCACTCTGGCATCCAGGAAATCCGCCCGCACCAGTGTGACACATTCTCAATTGCCTGGCTCCAACATGGCTGATCTGACGACTTGTTTGATCGCTCCTCAGTTCATTATTGGTGTAACGACACAGATTGCTACAGGCCATATCCCTAAGCAATCTGACCCATTACTAAAGAGTAAAAGATGTTGGTTAGGCTACTGGGAAGAGAGGCTAGTCAAGGACGTTTGTAGACCAGACATACATGACCTACTTGATGGACATGCAGCTGTACGTCTGGGGCGTTAAACCGTACGGCTAGACTGAACAACCTCTTAAAGTAAACACAGCTGTTCTACACAGGTGTTCACAGGTCCTTCTCTGAACAGAAACCCTACCTTTATTCTTAGACTCTGACCTAGTTTAGACTGTTAAGTAATATCTATTTTTAGACTATTTTGTAACGCCTCTACTCTAAAACCTCGGTGTAAGGTCCGATCGGGGCCGACACTACACAGTCCTGGCCACAGGAGGAACTACACGTACGCTTGGAGAGCTACGGTTCGGTCCGACACACTACAACTCGGCCAAAGAAGGGAGCACTTTGTAACCAAGAGTTCTACGGAACGTTACAGCGTAGCCCTGGTACCTAAGTATAAGAATCTTGCCAATTCTTATTACGGCAATATCTTAATGTGTTTAAGATTTAGTTTTGATAGCTGCACTGGTATTTATACTATTCCGCTTGAAATTTGGATGCAACAGAATTCTTACCCTGGATGTATAACTAAGACTTGGTATCCCAACATAAGCTAATTTGTGTTAATTGCCTCGACTTAATTAAAGACGTTACATTGGCAACCAGCAGTAGTGAAGCTGCAGTAACATCATTCCAACATTGATTGATTGGTGCATATACAAGCACCCATCTAAGAATTGAAATGGAAAGTGGAGCGATAACATTTTTTTAAAGCTGAACCATCAATTGGCGTAGACTTTCTAAACGCACCCTGTTACACAGTCATGAGAAATTCACGTATTTAGTTGATTTCAGCTTTTTTGTGCTGAGCAACATTTTTCAAAACGACATCCATTTTACGATGAGTGAATTTCATAGTATTGCCAGTAACGGTGTATCCGAAGCAACATTTTCAGTAAGTTTCCAGTTTTTTATGTTTTGTGGTTTTTCTGACTTCAGTTTTGAAGTTATGGCAGAGCTTCCGTACAAATTTAGGTGAATCTTAAAAGCAACCTTAATACGAACCTTAAAATGTTCAGCATATTTTCAGAAAAATTCATTGTATTTTCTTTTTTTTTTTGCTCAAAAATATTTTACATTTAAGCTTTTTTTGTTCAAGGCCACTCTCATGCCTGGTTACAAAACAAAGTTTTGAGTAATATTATAATTCGACGAAAACAATGCACTATTCTGCACACAAATTCAAAAAATGAACTAACACACACTGTATCAGCAAATTTTCAACAGGCTGTTGACTAATCACACAGAAAGAGTCCACCGATCTTCTAAAGAAGATACGTGGGACACTTTCTGTGTGATTAGTCGACAGCCTGCTGATGCCGTGTGTGTTAGTTCGTTTTCAAATTTGTGCATCGTTTTCGTCCATTTTTGCTAGTCATTCAAAGAAAATGGTGAGTGTTTTTAACAATATTATATTTTTTTTAATTTCAGTTCTCAACCCGGTACTGGTGCGTACATTGATTCACAAAATGTGGGAGGTAAATCAATACATTTACTAGTAATCCTTTTGCGTTTGAAATCGTAAGGGTCTTTTCCACATTTTTCTGCCAAACGGGGACTTGAAATTTGCAACAGGATTGTGTGGTTTCCGTCATGTGTAATTCTTTCATAAAACGCACGAATCCGTATAGATCTTCGTCATTTGCAGCTTAGATTTCCCCAAAATGGTGACTTCATTTCAAATTGGTTCTGATGAGAATGATCCTCATTGTTACGAACCAAGCGTAACGGCAACCAAATAGTATATCGAGTTTAGTTTTGTTACAACGGGCGATTGTTTTTATTAACATATTTTTTTTAAAATTCATCAAATTGTCTGTTTACAAGTAAACACACTCTTTAACTGACCAGTAGTCTCAATGGCAGAAGTGACGCCACTAAAAAGTACTTCCACTAGGATTCACGATTGGAGTCTAGCAGTGAAGTTGTCATGTCACTTGAGTTCATTAACTATGTTTTTTTTTCTTTTAATTCGAAAATTGGGCTTGGTACAAGTGAGAGCGCTTTAAGTGTACTCTTAATAGCAGCTATTGCCAGTTCTTCGCTCAAGAAAACCGTGACATCATTGACGGCACTGTTTTTGCAGAGATCACTGTAACGTATTTAGTATATTTCCACAGTGGACTTCCAATGAGAAAGTTTCAGTATCTTGAACGGGTTTCAACTTTTTCAGCCCTTAAATGCTAATTTAATTGAAATTTTAAAGATGATGGGCTGGTTCTGTGGACATTTATAAGTGATATGTAAAGTTTGCTGTCCGTAAATGACTAATTCACCAAATGCAATGAGTTTCACAGTGAAAAAATTCCAGTTAAAACAAATTCTTTTTCTACCAGTTTGTGTGGCCTAGACTTTGTAACTAACTCCATGCACGAAAGTAGAGATCAGTGGTGCTGCTGTGACAGCGCAAGTTTCGAACTCGAGGGGGCCATGACGTAACAATTTTTAGCAAGGTGTTGAAGGCTGAAGAAGGTGAATAGGACTGGTTTTCACTGAAAATTTATGAACTGTAGAACGTTAGTGAATGTTGAGGTGGAATAGTGCAAATTTCCACTTTCAAATAAGCTGAGGTGCCGAGTTTCAGTACAAATTGTATATTCGGCTAAGCTTTTTCGAGTTTTTCACACCCGTAAGAAAAATGGATGATAAAGGACCAACGCTCTAATTTTGATTATGTGTTGACGAGTTGTCTGAACCTCTTTTACTGAGCTGCCTTAATTTTTTTTTTTTTTTTTATTGTTAAATTGCTAATTGAAATTGGTAAATAGTTTGAAAATGGGGTCAAGGGCCTCAAAGCAGTATGTCGTGCATAAAAATGTACAAAACAAAGGAATCTTGGGTAAATATGCCGCATGGTAGTCTTAATAAAAGCCAACCGCGAATTTGTCATCATTGTGACAAACTTGCAGTTTGCCGAAATAAACTTAGAGTTTGTAAAAATTGTTCCATTTTTAAGAAATGTCATTGCTGCTTGAGTAATTCTCATTCAGATATTAGAAGTTAAAGTTTTCTGTCTAGTCACCCCTTGTATGTTCCTCATAGAAAATACCTTGCCTTGGCGGACTCAGAAACGGAATGTTGTTGGTGGTTGCTCATTTCCATCCTGCGTTGCTTTGCTTTCCTTATCCGATTTTTTTCTTTCGGGCTGCTCGCCTTGTCAGAGAAATGCTGCAGCAAAAGGTAACAAATGTTCCTTGCTGACTGCAAGCAGAAGTGGGAACTTGGGACCCATACAGAAAATCGTTTTTCATGTTCATACGGCCAACGCTGAAGAAAAAAATATTAGCCAAGCTGCTGCGTGCATTTTAAGTGTTAGCGCACATACTGCATCAGATCACTTTAAAGAAAGCATGCATAAAATGCCTGATCTCAATGGTTGGTTGGTTGCTTACTTCTCAATAATAATGCTATTTCCATCATGTCAATGTAGGCCGTGCGATTTTCTGCATGGACATTTGAGCGTCTGCAGAATGCTTGCGTGTGTTGGGCAAGATACCCTACAGCATTGGCCGTGCGATTTTCTGCATGGGGCTTAAGTGTTTAATCCAAATCGTTTAAGAGTGGTTATTAACTAGGACAACCCAACCACAATAGTCACGTGTTTATCAACATTTAATGTTTCTGTAGTTGGAAGTAACGTACATTGCTGCAATGTTTGGAAAAGTGGTAGTTTTTATGAGGATGTTTCCAGTGTCCTCTGTATAAGCATTTTTTTTGTTAATACTACTGCAGGAAAAATACACAATTCCATAATTCTGATTCAATGGGTTCCGAGTCATTAGATGTAAAGCTACTTCGCTTTCGTTAATTCTCTTTTCTTTTCTGTATTTTGTACTTATAAGTCTAACCAGTTACAATTAAATGTCCTTTTCCACGAAAGTTCCCGTTTAATTCTGAGTCATCACTTCTGGGGCAAAACAATGTTCACCTAAAACTATGCCTACTGCCAAACGTACTCGATTATCCCTTGCTTCCCAAAAAAATACTAAGTTAAATTTCTGTTTAAAAATATATCTAAAACGAAACTAATGTGTGCTGTTGTATTGTCTTAATGCTGGCCATAAACCAGGAAATTCCTTGGAAGAAGGTACGATTTGTAAAAAAAAAAAAATTTCGGTAAATTTGTAGTGCATGTTGAAGATAATTTCTTTGGACTCTGGAAGTTGACTTTTTGTTTAATTTTTACAGGTCTTTGTCTTGAAAAGAGGGTGTTTTACCGAGCAATCTCAGGACTACATACAAGTATTAATGTTCATCTATCAGCTAATTATTTATTACCAGGTTAGTTTTTTGTAATTCATTCACCATTTTTTTTGAATTATGGCAAAACTCGACGAAATCGACTCACTATTGTATATCTTGTAGGATAAAATTTAGACTAGCACCATCTAAAGTCTAGAGATGATTTAGTCCACTTAAATTTTCGACGATAACGTCCGTTCCTCGCAATCAGAAGCTCCAAAAAAAGGCAAATCTGAGAACTTCGTTACGTGATGTCGGTGCAGTGCCTGCAACATGTAATGACAGTTCTTGTGAGTCCTCTTTTTAGGAGCTTCTGATGAAGAGAAACGGTTGTTATTTCTCGAAAATTTAAATGGCCTAAATCATCTCTTTGAGTCTAGTCTAGTGTTGGTACTAGCATAACTACACAAACTTGTGAATTTTCGACAATTCTTGATGATAAGCTTCTTCAGGCAAGAGTCATGAGACTTGGACAAACTTACACCTCTATGCCAACGAACTGTCAAGTTCAGTACTTTTGAATTTCACGGTGAGCATTGGATTTCAGTCAGCTTTCAAGCTCAATGTCATAGCTGATTCCCAGTTCAATGCTGAAGCTATTGCTGATCGATGGGAGGAAGTTTTTCCAACTTTTTTCATTCAATGCAGGTGTCACAATTCCCCGTATCTGCTGATATGCCAATCTTTGCACGTTCCTAAGAGGTATCTCCCTATATTGGCAGTGTTGAATGGCGATGGCCTCCAATGCTTGAAGGTGTTCTCCCATCACCTAGGTGTTATCCTAGACTGCTGGGTGTTTTTTTCTTTTCACAATGCAATCAAGGCTACGGCACTTCTTGTCTCCATCAATGATGGCTTGTCCATGCTCCGGCTAAGGTGGTGGCCAAGGTGACCTCCAGCGTGGGAGATGTGTATTGGATCTAGGGATCATCCGAATCTGAACCATATCTGAAGCCAGATCTTTAGGATTCGGATTCAGCAAAGTTTTTAATGGTTGGATGATTTTTCAATAACTTAGATAATTTTAGGCAGATTTGGACTTCCAATATATCATTCAAAGCTTTTTTCACCAGCTTTCCAATGGAGCTGATTTCAAATGGCTACCATAAACTGTTCAGAGTTATAAGGGAAAACCAATGAACAAGCTGAAAAATGTTTGCTCAGTCTTTAAAATTACTCAATCATTCAGGTGAGAGAAAATTGCAAAGGGCTGAAACAAAAGTTTCCTTTGGGATCGGTTAGGATCCGGATCCGATTCTGCAAATCTTGTAAATTATTCGGATCCGAACCGGTTTTGGTAGAAGTGGATTCAGTTGATCCCTAGATGAACGAGACGCGTGAACGAATTTGCGCCGGGGGTCAAGAAAAATGTCGTAGCCTTGCATGCAACTGTGAAAAGAAAAAAAAAAACAAGCACACTGGAATAACATCAAGGTGATGCTGAAGTCAGAAACGAGCAGAGGAGCACACCTCCGGGCTTTGGAGGCCATCGTCTTTCAACACTGCCAAGATAGGTAGATACCTTTTATGAACGTGCAAAATCTGCATATCGGCAGTTAAGAGAATTATGCCATGTGAACTTAAGGAAAAACTAACAAAAAGCTGTCCAAAAATTCCTCCCATAGATTATAAACAGCTGCAGCATTGAATTTAAGAGCCAGCTATGACTGTGAACTTGAAAGCTGACTTAGGTCCAAGGCTCACCGTGAAAGAGAGGGACATTCGAAAGTAGTGGGAAAGTTCGTTGGTATATGGTGGAAGTTTCTGCAAGTCTCATGACCTTTGCTTGAAGACGACTATCAGACGACTATTGAAAAATCGCCAAGTTCAAAATTTTTTGTTGTACAAAACTTGTTGTTGTTACTTAGTAGTAATATGTCAATATTTCAATACCTACTAGATACTTTTTGTATCAAATCGAATACTACTTTGTGTCGTTGGAGAAAAAATACGAAGTCAAAGAGTATATATATGTATATATATAATCCTTAAAACATGTGGTCTGTTCTAAATTTCAGTTTACCATCTCTAATTTGGAGCACTAAAATTACAAACGATTTGGTAAAAAATAAAAGTTAACATTGGTTTTTATAAGTTGTACCGAGCTAGTTTTTTTTTATGCCAATGCCGAGCCGATTAACCTTTTAGCTGTAGCTACATCTGTCGTCATTTCAAATAACGACAGATGTAGCTACAGCTAAAAGTTAATCGCTCAGTATCGGCATAAGAAAACACGGCTCGGTACAAGTTATAAAAACCAATGTAAATATTTTTAATTATTTCAGACTAGCATTTCATTTTGGATATTTCATTTAATACTAACTGCAAGAAGTTACAGAAATATTCAAACAAATTTTCTTTATTCTCCAAAATATGTTTAAATTCTTAAAGCTGAAATTAAAAAAAAAGGTATTTGTGAGTGGTTTTTTAGCTGGTTGCCTACTCCTAGTTATTGAGTTGGCTATGAACTCCTGGTTACTGCGTTGGCTACAAACTCCTGATTATTGAATTAGCTACGTACTTCTGGTAGTGATTTTAAATTCGAAGCTGGCGGCGTACCTTGAATGAAATATTGGTAAATTAGTAATTAAGAAAGTGGGAAAAACTTTCATCAGTAAATCTATATCCTGATAGGGTGAAGAAAAAGGTATTCTTGTTACGACGTATGTTGTTTGACATAGCCTTTGTTTTACTTTTCTTCAGCTAAGGACGGATTTAGTAAAGGTAGTTGGGGCCCGAACCTGCAAGAATTTTTGAGACGATTCTCGCCCGAAACGACAAGAGGAGAAGGCCCTCAGTGGCTGAAGAACCTGTATTTTGTTTTCCTTCTCGAGCTGCGAGCGTTGGCAAAAGCAGCCCCGTACTTGGAGAAAGAGTCTTACTTCACAGGTAACGACGAGGACGACTGTGAAGTTCGCAGCGCTGTGAAAGATATTTTAAAAGTTCTTAGGTGAGGACAAGTCTTGGTAAAACTTGAAATATGCATTATAACTGTTTTGATTATAGAGACTAACAACATGTAAAAAAATATTGTTTATTGGTATTGTGGGTTGCATAAGCTTGAGGAGCTCAAGTTTTGTACTGCAGAAACTTCCTATGTAAATGTTCTACCGAATAAGCCAGCAGCACCCAGATGATGTTGGCAGTTCTACCTGCTATCCGTGATTTTTTTTCTTGACCACTCGAGGGAAAAAGTACAGAACATAGTAGATCTGTTTTGGGTTTTCTAGTTGTGTAAGGAATGCTTCGTATTTAATAGGAGAGTGCGAAAATCATAATTTTAATTCGAGTCGAGCCGAGTTGAGTTTATGTAGGAGTATCGAGCCGAGTTTGAGTATTTGGTGAATGCAGTTATTTTACAAGTGTCTTCTAATGTAGGGAAATAATTAATGGCTTAATTAATATTCATAACAGAAACAATACAATTAATTAATTGAATGCATAATTGCATAATATCATACATTTATTAAATGCATGAGCCGAGTATTTATTCGGATAGATCAAAACGACTCCAGATAGCAATTATAATTGGGAGTCCTTCTTCAAAGACGACCGAGAGGCGGCAAGATCATTTGAGACTGAACAAGTGTAATTATACCTATTGTTAGAGTTTAAAGGATGACATTACCAGCTGACATTATTTACGACAGTTTCGTAGAAGCTAAATGACTTTCTAGAACTAGATTTAATTACGATAAGGTCGTCGCTCATGATCGATCACTACGTGGAATAACAATAAGTCCCTCCCACACGGGATGGCTGCATTTACCTTCAAAGTGCCGCGTACGGGGAACAATTAATGAACCCGAACGCAACAATAGAATGATTGACAGGCGGAGAGGTCCCAATTAATGATAAGGGCCCAAGCTGTCCAAATGTTACTATATTTAGCATTTCAATAATAAATCAATACTACAATGGATTGATCATGGCCGATAACGCCACAGTATTTAAGCTGAACCTCGGAATGCGTGATATCATCCGATCACCAGCAGCTTACCAGACGCTAACTAGTTCACGCCAGTCAAATTCCGAAGGCCGTAATCCAGAAGTACGCCAGGCAGATTTCCGTGCCGAGCTAGCGACGGGGCTTCGCCGCTCAGCCGACCCGTGGGCCCATGGCCGCACTCAAGCTTCGATAAATGAGCTAAGTATTCCGATTGATTAGCGATAGCTAATTGTGTTATGCTTAACTAGTACCAAGCCGTACGCTACTAAATTAACCCGAGATTCCTTTAGAGAATATCATAATGATTAGGTTTACCGCTCGACTTAATCCGTAATGCCATTCGTTCAACTCATTGCCGATAATTGTAATCATACAATCAAATCATAACAATCTGTCACTGATTTAATTGGCCATATGTGGGGTCAATATTGTGTACAGCGGAGTGTTGATTAAAGGCCCAGTATAATTGGATGTTTGCTTATTATTTAGCCTACCTGTTTTATACTTGATCAGTGTTTTGTACAATTGTTTGCCCTTATGCCATCCTGGACGATAATGTTTATTCTAGTCAAATGGTCACTGGAATAGAACATTACACTAATTTGTCAAGATAACAACAAAGATTCTGCTGAATTGACTGCGGGTCACTGTGTACAAATAGTTTTCCAGTTTTTAGGATATAACTTAAAAATGTTCGAGCTACTGGCTTTTTTTGACACCATTGGAAAGCTCTAGTTGAGACATTGAATTTGGTTTATTCGAATGTCAAAATCGGTCAAAAATTGGAGAAGTTATCACATTTTCAGCAGATTTGAGTTTTTGGAGTATGGATACAAGTGACGAGCCGAGTTCGAGTGCAAGTTTCATACTCGGCTCGGCTCAAAATTTTCTAGTGTTGCACATCCCTAGTATTTACGATGATGGAATAAAAAAACCGAAATGCTAAATTTCAAACGAACGGACACTCACCAATAACAAACTCGGTATCCTGCTAATTTGTGTATGTACGCCCTAAGCAGTTGGATAAAACACAGTCCCTAGTCCCTTACACAGCCCTTGATGCTATGTTTTGACCATAATTTTATGCCCAAATTTAACTTGAAATTGTGTTTTGGAATGTTCCTTATCTGAGGGTTGATAGTACATCATGATGGCTAAACCTTCCTGTACTCACAGAAATGATCTTGACCTTAAAGGATTTTTTTAGAGGGGGTGGGGCTTTAGCTTTATGTGGGTGTTTAATTACATGATTTACAGTAGTTTCACCGAAACATAAAGTGCATAAAGTGTGCTGAAAATTGTAGTAACCTAAAAAACAACGTCTAACACCATTTATTTTTATTGCAGTGTTTTTCCCCAACACTTTAACGAAAGTACAATGTTTGCTGGCGACGTGCTAGAAGCCAGGAAATTAAAGGCAAGTAAACTCTCTCGGCTACTGCGAATGACACATTTATCTTGTAGCAGCCTACTGTATATTTTTGTAAAAATTACTTTTTCCTCCCTTCAATGTATTTATACTCAAACATTTTATTTACAGATTTTAAACATGGTTGCTATTGCTATCATTAGACATGTTTGGATTTTTTAATTAGATCATAGTTGGTTAGCCATTTTTATTGGCTTATTTGCACTGCTGCTTCTGGTTTATGCCAGTTAGACTGGCAGTTTGTTTAAGGAGTGTTTACACTGGCTGAAAACTAAATTAACCCTTTAAGGACTGCATTCAGATTTCATTTTGTTTTTCCAAGGACTAGCAAAACAAATAACAACAATACTCAGTTTTAG
>JAHWFP010135534.1:1029-38190 GCA_023313725.1 Lithobius niger | reverse complement strand
CTGTATAATGGGTTCCATTCCGCCGTTTTACATTGATTTTACTGTATGATTGGTTCCATTCTTGTAATTTTATATTGGTTTTACTGTATAATGGGTTCCATTCCCCCATTTTACATTGATTTTACTGTATAATTGGTTCCATTCTCGTAATTTTATATTGGTTTTACTGTATAATGGGTTCCATTCCCCCCGTTTTACATTGATTTTACTGTATGATTGGTTCCATTCTTGTAATTTTATATTGGTTTTGCTGTATAATGGGTTCCAGCCTCCGACTATAGTTTTATGTTGGTTTTACTGTATATTGGTTCTGTTCTACTAGTATTATGATTGGTTTTACTGTGTAATGGGTTCTATTCCCCGAGTTTTAATTTGGTTTTACTGTTAAATTCTACTCTCCTCGTTTCATATTGGTTTTAATGTACAGTGTACGCCCAATGTGCTCTATTATTCTAGTTTTATATTGGATTTACTGTGTAATGCGCTCTATTCTCAGAGTCCTATAATTGCTTTACTGCAGAGTTCTAGTCTCCTATATTTTTATGTGATTTTACTGTGCCTTTTTATGTAATTTACTATTTTTATATGAAAATTAATTTCCATTCTAATCTATTCTATGGTATAGACTGTGCTGGAACTTACAGGTAGCTTGTCTGGTAGCACACAAGGTGCTCACGGCATAAGTAAAATTAGGACTGATTGGGAAAAGGGGCTGGGGGAGGATGACACAAGAAGGCAAATGCGGTGGGGGGGGGGGGGAAAAAGGGGGGGGGAAGCTCCCATTAGTCAATAAAAGGGGTGCAAGAGCCAAGGCAGACGCCATTTGTCTTCATTTTCAGCGGATAATTAAAAGAAAATAAACCGCAAGCTTGACAGGCAGCAGGCAGCTAGCTCTTTCCGCCACCGGAACGCCGTTGCTTACATCTGCAATGCTCTGCCAACAAACGCACTTGCCATTCGGTAATGAGTACATTACTCTCATTAAGATCTCGTCTCGCCCCGCTCTCGCTAATTCTCGCTTAATCTCGAAGGATTTTCCCCTAATGTGACTTCGAATGTTGGGGTGGGGAGGGGAGGTTGTCAGCCTGGAAGTGATAGATTCATACACATTGTAACACTGTTGAAAACTGATTGGCTGACGGTTGAGTGTTCCTCCTATTGTGGTGAAGAGGGTTCGAAAAAGTGTCTGTCGAAAATTACCTGGAGTAACTTACATGTGGCAACTTCTGGATTTTAGGCGGAAACTAACTGAAAGAGTAACTGTGAAGTGACGTGAAACAAAACAACACTATAGTTTGTTCCACATTATGTTTGTAGGAAATTGACTGTATGATGGTACGTTTCCTATACGAGTGCAAAAACATGTGGATATCACACATTGTAGAATCTGCAGTTACTGTTTGAGTCTGCGAGTGGAATATTTACATGTTTTTTACACTCGTAGTAGAAGGAAACGTTATGTCATAGAGTCAATTTCCAGCAAACATAATGTGGAACAAACTCTAGAGCATTTGCCGCCATATTGACACCAGTATGGGTTTTGGAGGGCATAACTACAAGGTGCACTGCATAAAAATGGAGGGAAAAACAACGGAAGAGCGGATTTCTTAGGCTTAAAATAACGTTGTTTTCTCCAACAACAAAAATCGCGCGTTTTAGGTCTAAGAAATAACTCTTAACAGCATCGGCTTCAGTATGACGCCCATCTGTTTCTCTGCGCAGTGCCCCTTGCAGCTAACCCATTAAGGCTTCAGCATAGAGTTATACACAATAATACTACGTTGTGTCACTGCCATATAGTCAAGGCGGGTATACTTTAATTGTCCTCGAATTGCAATATATTTCATCAAATTGTCGTTTCACAACGCCAAAATATTCGTAAGAATGCTATGAAGAGCATTAAAAAAGTTACAACAGAAACATTTAACAATAACACATGCCAGAAATGCACATTGTTTTATTTGTAAATGTTTCCTCTTTAACCTTTTTTTAACAGTCTTCCTAGCATTCTAACGAAAATGTGAAACGAAAATTTGATGGAATATGTTGAAATTTCGAGGAAAATTCCAGTACCTGCCTGGACTCGGGTTTTATTCTGCCTCCTTGTATCTACCCTTCATTGAAGCGAAGCGAAGCGAAGTTTACTGTTCGCATGGTAAATACAATATAATACACACCGTCAAGTTCAGAATGGTTCGGCCCTTCAAAGGAGTGATATGAACACACCAAAACATTCGCCAAGTTAATCGCATCGAATAATTACTATAAACATTAAACGAAAACTTTCAACATTGCTACCGAAAGTAGCAATTAAATGTACGAATTTTTATTTAACTTTCGAACTGTTAGTCGGTACGATTAACTTGGCGAACGTTTAGATGTGTTGATATCACTCCTTTGAAGGACTGGACCATTATGAACTTGGCGGTTGTTTTTACCAGTTTTTGGTTTTTGATACGATACAAATAATACACGAACGTAAACGGCGACACGTTTTAGTGAGAATCAGAAATACGTAAAATAATTTAATTATATAAAAATACCATTTACAACCAAAGTCCTGTCACTGAACCTTCGGTGCCCAGCGCAGCTATAAAAAAAAGATGGAAAAAAATACAAATAAAAAGGAAGAGGGGAATAAACGCCCAAAAGATCTTGGCCTACGTAATAATGTTTGAGAACACGATATTATACGTTTTTTTATAAGAACAACTATCCTTCGAGACTTTTGTAAGGCTGCCCACTTCTTCCGTACCAAGAAGTCGTGATCAGAGATTATTGCAAAATCTATATATGCTAACACTCTTTCTGATAGGCCTAATTGGTTAAAGATTTTTGGGGCAGCGAAAAGTGAGTAGCTCCTGGAAAGAAGCACCTTATTATTCCTCATAACACCGGCAAAATGATTACTTGAAACTGGATGTGATACCTTTTGATAATAGCAAATAATTATGTGAATACTTAAAAGTCTGAAGTATGAAAACGCTCTGTTGCTATTTTTCCCCCCTCCGAAGGAGATACGTCCTGGCTTGGGAGGTTCATTGTACTATAGACTTTAAACCGACTGTCGATCGATCTGCCTGTTCAGGCCATTTCTTTCAAACCGGTTAAACATGGTAAGGTTATGCAGGTCTGGGTGCTGAATTTGACATCCACGCTCCCGTCAAATTCTCCAGCATTATGGCAAGTCGGAAATGAAAATATTGAAAAGGAAAGGACCAAGAACTGATCCTTGAGGAATACCTGAGGTTCGTAAGTGAGTGGCTTTGTCAGCAGTATCGTATGGCCCACATCACAACCAGCACATATGGCCATAACAGCAGCCAATATCCTCGCAGAAAAATGGTGCATCGGCCAGGATTCGAACCCGGAAAAAGTTGCTTACGGTTTAATTGGATGTCTATTCTATGTAAAGGGCATGCTCTTTTACTTACTGTCCCTTTCACGGAATTCCTGCCAGGCCATATTATTAGAGACAACTTCCTTATTCGTATGCAAAGCTTGGGGGCCTAAATCATCTGAAATAGTCTGTTTCATATGTTTTGGTCGCTGCGGCGTGTAAATATTTACAAAAACAGGATGTTGAACAAAAACAGCCTAGCAAAAAAATAAAACTCCAAATTTAATTTTCTCCCCGAAATTAATTAAATAAAATGATAAAAAAAAAAATAATAATGAATCCCTTAAAGAAGCAATCTGCAGTATTTCAAGATACGGTAATCCCGCCCAACCACACGAAAGAACTCGACAAATAAAATGTCTCTCGTTTGCCCGAGTGTTTACTTCAAAACTCCCAACAGAACGAACAACATGAGCTTGCATACATTCCTCCCCATCTTACACGTTACAAGAAACGCATAAGACAACCGGATGGAAAATTAATTCGCCTTCGTTAAACGAGACCCCGCTTCCGTTTCCTAAGCGATTCCCGAACGACAGAGGTACGGGCGGGTCCGGGTATTTACCCCGTTTTAACGCTCTACTGTACCACAGCCCGTTCGTTGTAAAGAGGGTTCCCTACCTTCTTTCTATCGTCTCTTTTACCTACGTTGTTGCCGAGTTGCGTGTTTGCATCCAATCTGCGCTAAATAAAGTGTGACGATTATCGATTTGGTGAACGCGTCGCTCCGCCATGCCATTCTTTCGTATATGTTCAGAATCTGTAGGCGTTCTGTAACGAATGGTTGCCTGGAGTCTTGAACCAAGCATGTCTAGATGGACTGAGCCTTCTTTCCAGTCCAGTGGACTGTCGATGCCCCATGCTATAGGGAGTCCAGAAATAATATACGTTGGCACTCTCCTGGTTGGGCGCCACGGATTAAGCCTACGCTCGGAAGACAGCTGCACTGATAGCACACATCACTGTGTACCATGCAGCTTAGCCTCCACACGACTTGTGCACTGGTCGAACAAATGTTCAGTAGCTTACTTTTCGACTCAGAAAAAACACAAAATCATATGGAGGTTGAACAGTGCAGCGTGGTCACAGAGTGCGTATTTATGGAATTAGGACGTTATTTTTTCTGATTAGCCTACATTTTTATGATTAGGCCTACATTTTTGTGATTAGCCCTATATGTTTATGATTAGGCCTACATTTTTGTGATTAGACCTATAGTTTTGTGATTAGGTTTATATGTATGTGACAGGCCTATATGTATGGGATAAGGCCTATATTTTTGTGAGGTGTGTATTTATGTGATTAGGCCTACATGCAGGCAGAGACGTAAGGAAGGATATAAGTTGTAGGGGTGTAAATCACGGGACCCCACAATTTTCCAACTTAGGGCTGTATAGCACAGTTGTTTATCTTTTGCGGGCCGCGAAATTTTTCCTTATCTGGTCTTAGTGTGTTGACCCAATGGTGCCCCCCCCCCCCCCCCCCCTACGTGTAGTGAGGAGTGACGTTGGCCCAATATCAAACACTGGTAATGTTGTGTTTTTGTAAATTACGGTAACAGTATTTTTCCACCCCCTCCCCAAAAGTTACAGTTGCTCCTCATTAAACTCCCATGATCATGTGTTAATTTATCGATGTTGAGATTTAAAAATGGAAACTCCAATGCAAATTAGTGCATGTAGATGCTCATCAGTCTTCGCTTCACTCAGGGGAAAGGAATGGACATAGCCTATAGAAAAACAGTTGAAAAATCGCATTTCGTGAAAATAAAACACGGGCCGGACGAAAGTGCTTCGCGGGCCGCATCTGGCCCACGGGCCGTAGTTTGGCGATCTCTGGTGTAAATTACCGATGTAATTTTCCATCCAAAAATTTATGTAATTTTTCCAACTGATTTGCCAACTGGCCAAACTTTGGGGGCCAGTTGGCCCGACCCCCCCCCCCCATAAAAACGTGTCTGCATACAAGGCATCCACGATACTCTTCACTTGGCCAGCCACTCGCCCAGCCACTCGCTCTTTTTCTTTGGTACTGTCCCAAGAATGAATTCGCTCTTCCTCTTTCATTCCTCCGTCTGGTTCGGCGGTGTTGCTGTTGCTGGTTGCTGGTATAGTATATGTATGATATGGTAGCCAAACAATTAAACCTTAATAGTTTAAACAACTGAAATTGTATGACGTATGAAGTACGCGCTATACACTGTATGAAACGTAACCGTGGTCATGTCAATTGTTGCGTGGCAAAGATCCTATAGGTGTTTCCTAGAAAAATTTTCCCTCTCCATCACCGAGACTTCAATTTGACTATTTTTGTTCCTTGGTCCTTCAATAAATATACGCAAATTACTGTAAATAATGTTAACGAAAGAAGAAACGCCAAACAGCAAAAATCATGCACTATAGAACTGATGTAGTAAAGTAAGCCATTTTTATGCACTTATAGGTTTCGAATCCGGGTCACTCCACTCCGACGAAACGTAAATGCATAAAGGTGGCTTGCCGTACTACGTCATTTCTGTAATACGATTTTCGCTGCTTGGCTTGTTTTGCTCTTTCCCTAGTCCTGACCTTGCTGTTGACGCGGCATTAAGCTTCAATTCCCCCACTCCCCCACTCGTATATACGTTTTTAAAAATATCAAACAATTTATTAAAAGCTCAGCCTTCTCCCCGCGAGCCATGTCCACCAATCATAGCCCCAGCACTTGTTTTTTCACACCTACAGCTACTGTTAGTACAACCCAAACGGACGAAGAATCTTTAAATACAGATGTTTTCCCTTTAAGAATTTCCAAGATTAAACGGATTTGCCCGAACTTTTCCTTCCATTCACGTCCCTCTGCTTCCCGCCGCGTCACCGTCCGTGAGTGACGTAACAACAACATTGCCACTATATACTGATCAATTTTAACTTGTTTTTCGATAACTGCATTAAACATAACTGAATTAGTGACTCGTAGGCTGTCGGATGTTCCACTCCGTTTCGCTCGCGCCAGAAGCTTCGGAAGTAGAGAAAGTCTCGCGCGATAGAACGCAGAAGGTGGAAAATTCCGTACCGATTTTGCTATCCGTCCGTTTCTTTTACAAGCAGTAGTGTAGCGCTTGCAGCAGTTTGCTAAATGTCTTGTTTACGTCACTGGTGCTAGATGGCCAAAAGAAACACAATCCCGGGAGCGAAAAAAATGGACGTTTCGCTATCCGTGGAGTTGCCATTTTCGCTCAAGTCGTAAAAGTTACACCCACCGTAGCTTTAAAACCGAGGTTGGGGTTGTGTCGTCCCAAACTGGCCTGGTTTTATGCCCGCCAGCGAGGCGGAAGTCCCCGTCAGGATTTACGTCACGTGACTGTCTAACAGGTGTGATCCGGTCCCAACTGGTTGAACAGTGGGGCCGGCTCGCTACCCGGCTCTTGGCGCTCGGCCAAGTTCTGCGTTCAGGACGCAGAACTTGGCAGAATGCACAAGCAGCCTATGTAACGGCAAGGCGCACCACGAGTGTTGGCTCGTGTTGCGTCTTAGATTTCTTTACTCCCATGCTTCTAAAATTATATAAATTTTTTTTAAAAGCCGGAAATGGGGGGAGTTGGGGGGCGTTGAGTTGGGGGGCATTTCACTGCTGAAATGGCGCGCCGAGAGCTGGATCATTTTAGCGCCATATCAGCAGTCACAGTGCACCGCAGCGCCCCAACACCAATTTTAGAGCCTGGGAAAAAAATGCAACAGCGGGTTTTACCATGACTAAAATCGGAAAAAAAGGTTATAATGTTATAATATTCATTCATTAATCGGGGCTGGTTACGTTTGAAGGCTTCCCTGCCTAACAGGTTGACAGTTCGTAGCGGCCTTTGGATTGGAGTTGTTGTTTGTTGGGATTTTATAAGCGAACTTACATACCCACCAGGAGTATAAACATTAACAATACGCACAATTCATAGGCGTAAGTGCGGGGGGGCATGCAGTGCCGCAACTAGTTTTTTTAAGGAGGGGTGTAAGGACAAAATGTTGGGCCCCTCCTCAACAAGTAAACAAATTTAAGGGAAAAGTTACACCCAACCCGACGAATATCGAGCGAATTTTTGTCTCATTTAGGACCCCGAGTCGTGAAGTTTGGGCCCCCAGCCTCCTGGGCCCGGGTGTCTTGCAACCCTTTGCACCACCCCTAATTGCGGCACTGGGGAAATGTTTTAGGCCGTGCCGGGAGGGGGCTGGTACGTTGTGGGGGCCCTGGTGCCACACTCACTGCACCACGCATCACAGAGAAACCCCAAACAAACTCAGAAAACCCCAAATCTAGATCTTAGAAATGAAAGAAGAACAATAAAAAAGACTTTCGATTTTAAATTATCTCGTATCCTTTTGGCGTGATGCGGCATCCATCGCAGTTTTGTAACAGTTTTTTCTTTCATTTCTACTTTTTTCTAAAAACAAAAAAAAATTAAAAAGTCCTCCACCCCCCCCCGCCCGCCGGCGGGAAAAAACAGTCTGGCACGTGTCTGTCTCAGAAAACTTCCACTTGATGGAGAAAACTTTATTGTCGAGCGTCTTAGCGCCGTAGGGCACACGCGCACAAAATCGATGGCGTAACTCGAAAATCATCAATAGCTGCGTGGGAGTTTTGGAACGGCGTAATTGAATTGTGATAGGATTTCACTCTGTTACCGCTATTTTTATTTCTTTCCGCCGTAAGAATCTATTAACTCGTAGCCGCTGGGCGTTTCGTAAAATTTAAAACGGGGTGGACTGGAATTACGCATTGCAGGGTTACGCAACGAAGGCTAAAGCTTTAATCTAGCCAGTTTCTTCGATATAAAGATTATACATGTACAATGGGTACTTTTTATTATTATTATTATTATTAACTTATTATTTGTGGAAAATTTTCCGACTCTTGCTATCTTCACTTTAATGAAAGAATTCTTAAAATATTCGTCGGTTTTTGAAGCGTCGTTTCTATGCGAACCAAGCTTCCACTGGATACTAGCTAGCAACGTTAGCGTGGTATGAATACTCATCGTTTCCGCCCCCCCCCCCATCGTCGCCATCTTTTATACTAGGCTCATGCCCGGACTCCGGTTGCTCTCCACGGCAACGAACGTGGACGAAGGTTTTGCTAAGTACTGTAGTGGAAAACTGGCTAAATGGTGTAGGCTGAATGGTATTCCACGTTTCGTTGTAAACATTTCTTTTGTGCTTTGATCTGAAATACTGGGTGGCCCAGTCCAATTCGGTAAAAAAAAAAGGTAAAATACGACCCAGATATCTGGATAGAACGTGCGATTCTGAGTCGAATAAATAGGTCCCTATTTTCATTTTTTTTTTCAGCCATATGTAAAGTTTAGGCCCAAGGTAGCACTTCCCAGAACCGGCTAGTGACAAAGACGATGAAATGGGAAGAGCTGGTAAAGTCCAGAATTACGTCCAATGGACAGATGATAAGGTAAACAATAACAATGACAGAATGACAAGAAGCCAGTTTGCACGAAAAGGGCAACCTCTTTCCCTCCCCTCCTCCCTCTCTCGGTTGTATGTATATGATCTTTCTTACTCTGAGCGAATATTTCGTTTAAAAATTGTGGGACTCCTTTTTTTTTTTTTGGCTTGTCTTACACAGCGCCTGCCCTCTATAATTAAATTATGGTAAACTGCGTACCAGACAAGTATATTCACGATTTCCGACGTTCTGCTATGGGAGGAATTACCCGACTTCGATTATCATTGTTTGAGTACATTAAGTCCGATGAGTAATGTTTAACGCACGGCTTCCGTTAAACTGTAAAACGGTTTGCTAAATTTATCTTATTACAGAAAAAAGTATAAAACAAATGTTCCAATAGCTATTTAATTTTAGAAATTAATGTTTGCATCAATTTTAACATTTACGGTGGTTTAGGATATAAAAGCACCTTTCTCTAATGAAGACAATATACGGAAAATATGGGCGCTCGCTGGGATTTATTGTTCTTGAAACAGTCAATAATTACATCTACTCTTACCCTACACTTCTGATATGCATTCAAAAAATTAGCCTAATCTAGCGAACTTCAACTAATCGCACATCCCTAGTCACACGTATCATTCTTTACTGACAAATAATTAGGGCTATTTCGAGCATGGCTAAGTGCAAGATTCGGTTTTTAGTATTGCTAACTAGTTACACCACGGTAACTAACAAACACGCCAGACGACAGAAGCTGCGGTTGCTTAGCAACAAGATTGTTGGCTAAGAATTCCTCATGAACGCGGTGATGGCAGAACGATTGGAAAGGGCGTTGGGGGCCGCAAATCGAGGTAGGACATTGCATTTTTGTATACATAAACCGTACATCTTGTAAATATATATTGCATTTCGAACGATTTCGGGTTCGATGAGAGATATTGTATCGTTCAATGCGTGCGTTTGAGACATTGTTGGTCACGAATTGCGAACTATATACTGCAATCGTCGCTGTCGTATCGTTAGGCTTATCTTACTGTAATTTTAGTTTGTTTATTTCGGCGTACGATTATTGCCGAAGAACTGAAAAAAGTTTGGTCATTTTCTTACTGAATCTGTCATATGACGTGCAGTTAAAAAGTACGATCAATTGGTGGCCACATACTAATCTAGGCTTAAATTAAAGGGATATACCTCCCAGCGCCATTTTTCTCGATCCTCCACATCAAGTACGGCCCCAAAGGTCTATTTCCTTACCGTTAGTCTTTCCCTTGATAAATATCCTTTTTAAAATGTGGCGTCTAGGAGATTTTCTGTTGAATATAATGGAACTTTATTTACTAACGACCCGTCACTAAATGATACTTTGCGCGCGTACAATAATCATGACGTTTCATCTCTGTGTGTACATCTACTAATTTTCTAATAATTACCATGAGATCTAAAATCTAAGACTAATGCGGTAAACATTAAAATTAATTATTCCAATAGATGGCCGAAGCAAAATTATAAGACACTAGCCTAGAAAATTATAAATTGTGATTTTAAAATACGAGAATCATACCGGTTTGTGATGACACAATCGTTGACTTGATTCTGTCTCGTGTACTATTCACAAAGACAACCGAGACAGCAGCTATGCGAGGAACGCAGCTACGACCCCAGCCGACCTTGGCACTGTAATTGCTCGGATGATGATCTGCGCGTAGCTGTAATTTAGCACGCGGAATGTTATAAAGCAGGCCAGATGTCCCTTTAAATTAAGTTCTAAAGGTCAGTTGCTCGGCCGAGCGAGAGAGGGTACAACACATACGTTTTCTGTTTTCATCAAATTTAATAAATTTAATAATTTTATAAACTTAATTTGGAATCTTTGGAGTTAAGACATCTTAAGGCCGACCTCGTACTTACCTACCTTCAAAATTCTGAATGTTTTTTTTTTGTCGGTTGACTTGCGTTTTTCCGACTTAAGTACTGTAACCTGGACCCGTGGACATAGCTTTGAATTAGCAGCCCCTCGAACTAGGAACTAGGCTAGATTGCCGAAAACATTTTTCCTCTGTCAGGGTTGTCGCGGCTTGGAATTCTCTGGCTGAGCAAACTGTCTCTTCACCATCTGTTGCAGTCTTCAAGCGTAATTTGGGTCTTTCGGACTTGACTTCTTTCCTAAAGAGGCCTCAGCCCCCCACCCAAGAGGCCTCAGGCCTGAACACTGTGCTCTTTAGCTCCCACCCGTTTATCGTTTAAATTTTAAACTTTTCAAGTTCATGGACCGTTATACGAATTTCCTGTTAGATGATATTCCGTTTTACTGTTTCCAAATCACCTTCAACTTGGTGATTAAAGGGCGAGGGATAATCGTCTAACTGGAAAATCTCATAATTGGAAGAACGTATAACGGAAAACAGTAAAACGGAATATCATCTAACAGGAAATTCGTATAACGGAAAAGCGTCTAACTGGAAATTCGTATAATGGAAAATCGTCTAATATCCCTGCCTCGCTCGCGCTACCGCGCTCGCTGCGGCTATACATATAACATCAGAAACCGCAGTGAGACGTTAATCCAGTTAAACGGTTATCCTTTATACAATTATCCATTATACGATATTCCGTTTAGATGCTTTTCCAGATTTTTTATTTAGGCAGATTTTAGATAATTATCCCATTAGACGATTTTCCAGTTAGACGTTCGTCCAACGCCCCGTGATGAAACCTGTTATTATTATTATTATTAATTCAGAATAGGCCTATTTTTCGAAACTGCTCCTCGTATACCACTTCTGCCTAGCATATACTCTGCGAACGAATCCAATATCTATCTTCATGAGTACATCTGGATAGCTCTGCCACGTCGCGCGGGATTTGATGTACAAATGACAAAAAGAAGCGACCTCGTTGTTATGTTTCAAAACTTGTGAAATCGGCGGTAATAGTGGTTTTTTTTTTAACCATTTCTATTTATTTTCTGCATTCTTCTAACTAAAAGAACATCACTGTGGTCTATTACAGCAAATGGCTTTTTGTGTGTTCATGTAGTTCTTGGTGACCCATTCCTGACCCCTCTCACTGATCATTCACCTTGAACACTTCTGATTCGCATACAGCTTACGTGTTTTGAACGCTTTTGAAGAAAAAGGAAACATATGGGTCATTATCGTTTTCAACTGATAAGATTATTTTACAATGGAAAGGGACAATATTGTTAAGAAATTCCAAGCACGCCACAATCGACATGTGCACGAGCACATTTGCAGGGACGTCTCGTTTTCACGATTTTAAAAATGTAATGTGTTACCAGAAATACTTAGGAAAACTCAAGGTTTCAGGATAATAAAATTTTAAGTTCGGCCTATTGTATAAGGCCTAAAAAAAAATGCAGAAACTGACCACACGTGGTAGAATTGTTGTAAGATGGTTGTGGTGGAAAGTGGCTGAGACAACACAGAATTGTATTTTAGGCCCCTAATCACGCTCTTCCTCATCGTCCTCTTGCCAGAGTGCAGTGAACCAGACTTGGTCGACTTCCACATGCCGTGGTGAACACAGTTTCACAGCATGCTTTGGTTATAGAATTTATATCTTGTCCATAGGGTTGTCCATAGGGTTGGCAAGTCTACGTCCACACACCATCTCGTGTGCGGAGCTTCTGATCCAGATGTCACTTTCGTTCAGCCTTTTATATGTAGGTGGGGACAATTGTGCCATATGGATTAAAATACCATAAATAAACGTACGAAAGAGCCGCAGTTGGCTACTGAGGTGTCATTCTGTTGTATTATTGACCCTTATGGGGCAGTAGTTAAGTGACGGCCAGTCCATGTGGTTTAGCTTGCATAGCTTGGCGTCACATTGTAATTCTGTTTTTGTATGTGTGACGTTTCGGGATTGACCAACAACATCTTCATCACACTACTGTACCAAGCTGAAGGCAACCTTAAATTGCAAACCTGGAGTTAAAAATGACAAAAATGACCTTAAAATAATGTGTTTGTTTCTACGTTCTTTCTTGAGTTTTGTATCATTGGCTATATCAGTTCGTTATGTTTTCGTTCAGATGTGTAGATCCATCTGTACTGGATTGGAGCATGCTAGAGTGGCAGTCTGCTACTTTTATTTATTTATTTTTATTTTTTTTGCTGTCGGAGTAGCGACGCAGCATTAATTTTCAACAAGATCATTTTCGTCCGGTTTTTTTTTTATTTATTTTCTCCAGCTCTGCGTCATAGGCTAATGCTTTGTCTTCTGCCCTTAAAAAAAAAGCCTCGAGGGTCTTAACTGCGTTGGTTTGAGTAAATGTCACGCCGGAAATGTAACTTAATAAAGTGAAGCAGTCAACTTTAATCTTATGATCTTAGTGCTGATGTATTGGAGGCGGACTTGGGGCCAGTGGCTTATTTTGAAGGCTTATTCGGCCACTTCACTTTCTGCATAGCTGAAAAAAAACCATGATTACCCTGAAGACGTATTTTATTTGTGAAAAAATAAGAATCTAGTATGAAAAACTGAAAGATTTACATTACAAATATTTTTTGTGCGTATAATGCAGTCAGCAAAACTGATTTTATAAAAATGTTTCCAACGGCACTTTACAAGGCCAGAAAATGTTGGAAAATAGCAAAAATGGGCCCCGCTGGGGGAGCTCACAGCGCTCCCCCAGACCCCCTAGCTGTTATTGGTTTCTCCTTCCACACCATTCGGCTAAATGGCTAATGTTGCGCCCTCGGTACAACCCCCTAGTTACGCCACTGAGTGGGGCAGGAACGGGTAAAAATCCATTAGTACCATGCTGGATGTTAAAAATCTAAAAATATCTTTTTGTTTCTAAGGAGCTGTTTCTCCCTCCAACCTTCTTTCTCCTCCTCCCTCTCCCCACTTGTTTGACAACCCCGACACTATTTTGACTTTCGTATTAAATTAGGCCTATCATTTGTTGTTCAATCTCTGTATTACTGACCTTTAAGACCGGAAATCGTGGGTGGTTACGGATCGTTTATTGGTTCATGTGTCTCGTCCTTCCGTTTAAATTATTGGAAATTTGATACGTCTTTCTTTGGATCTTCAGTCGCTAAAAAAAAAAAATTGACGTTCCAAAGTTCGGAAAGGTCAGTCTTTAGGAGGGAGGAAAGGAGGTAGGGGGGTGGGTTTCTTGTTCGCGTGCAGCCTCCTACATTAGAAAGGCTGAGGAATCGTCTTGAGCCGCGGGTTTCCAAGGCCGCACGCCCGGCGGACACGGACACGGAATGCTGAATTCGGTCGGGTTAAGGATGATATCTGGATTCGTACATCAATATCAGTGGTAAAGAGGGCTTCCGTCTATGTACAGCTACAGTGAACGTACTATGAGTTGAGACACCGTGACGTCACACTCAGTTTTACGGTCCTTACCTAGAAAATCGGCATGCACGGGCGTGAGTGTTGATAAAAACTGGCTAATTACGTTAAAGAAGCGAACTTGAGTTTGGTAGAACAAGGTCAAACGCAGGAACGACGCTGAGGAGGGGCGCCTGTCCCCCTAAATTTGTGCCTCCCCCCCCCCCCACCCATTACACCAAAATCAAACGTTTAAACGAAGAAATTCTGCAGGTTAATTATTACACACGAAAACTACTTTAAGTTTCTTTTACATTTTGACGGAAAGAACTAGATGGACATACCGACATAAGGACACATCGATGGATCAAAAATTCCTAAAACCTTACTACTGCGCGTTTCTCTTGTTCTAAAGTATTGTCTTCTTGTGTCTGTGACAGTTGTAAAATCAACCTTTTTTTCAGCTAGATTAAACATCCCCCCAAAAAATGGGGTAGGAAAGATTTAAGAACGTTGCGTGTGAGAAATTGTGCAATCTATTATTTAATTTTAATTGGGGGGGGGGGGGAATGGGGAAGTCCGCCAAAGTAGAATTTTTTGGTTCGCCAACCCCTTCACTAAAATTGCTGACCCATTGCCGCCTCCCCAGTAAAGTGACTCTTGGCGTCGTCCCCTGGCCAATCGAAATGCTGCGTCGCCAGATAGACAATACTAGCAATCTGCAAAGTTGCAAACTCCATCGACTTATTGTTGTTTCGGAAATCACCCTTCCTTTCTCAGTTAAAGTCAAGCAAATCTCATCTGACGTTTCGTTCCTTTTGACATATGGCTTAAAGGAACATACCTCCCAAACGAAATTCCTTTGGATATTTCTCAATACTCCGCTTCAAGAGTACGCTCACCATTAATCAACCTCTCGCTAAAAAAAAAAAACATTTTTGAAATGTGACCTAGGAGATTTTTCTGTTGAAATTGGGAGTAGCCTACATTTCAGCTGATCCCATGCTTATGGTTTGTTCCATACTACGTTTGCAGGAAACCGACTATAAGACGCCACGTTTCCTTGCACTACAAGTACAAAAACAAGTGGATATCACACTTGTAGACTCATCATACTTATAGACTCATCACACTTGTAGACTCATCACACTTGTAGACTCATCTCACTTGTAGACTCATCACACTTGTAGATTCATCTCACTTGTAGACTCAACTCAATTACTGAGCGATAGGGCTTCGGCGTTTGGCCTTAAACGTTGATGGTTCAGTTTCCCCACTAAGGCAGGCTGACATTCAAGTCCAAAAGGCAATGGGAAGATCATGTAATCTGTGGATATTCACTAACAGTTCTCCACGAGGCCTACATTTTATAGTGGTGTCACAGTATCTTTAATAGCTGAAGCCGTATGCCAATCAACTTGTATGAATGAACTTGAAGTTTCACAACTTTAGAAGACTCTACATGATTCCAAAATCCGTCAATGAAATACCGACTTCGCAGTGTGGCCGAAGTTAGGCTAATTATTCTCTTCGTACACTAAGAACACGGTATCTTTTTTTTTTAACTTTACAAGAATTTACCAAGATTTGTACAGATTTATCTAATCTGCTACCTCTCCATATTTACTCAATCCAACCCGCAGCTACAAGCCATCTGCCTTAAAGAGTTTCTGTAGCCCACCCCCTTTCCCTGGGCTACGTGCATAAGCACACCACTTTCAGTTGGTTCTTGTTGGGTTACTGCTAAGATTTCCCACAAAAAAATGTGCCAAGCCTAGCAGGAAAATGCAGCAAGCAAGAACAACGATGAAATGCAATAGTTTGCCAGACCTTAAAAAAAAAAGTTTTGTGTAAATACTCGTGTTGTAAGAGCGCGCCGGCTGAAATTAAATTCTGGAACAACACAAAAGAATGTGAGAAGAATAATGCCACGTTTCTTGTTTTGTAGCTGGCATCGCCAGAAGAAAAAAAAGAAAGCAAACAAGGAAAAGCGCTGATGGTGGAAAACATTAAAATTAAAGAGGAAGTAATATGTTACGAATGGAACTCTCAAAGGACTTGTTTTTGAAAGATGTCGCAGGTTCGGAAGACGGTACGGTGTAACATCAAAAATAATCTTGAACAGGAGGGAAAACGATAATGTTTATACTGTACAAGTATCCGAATCAGTTAACCGGCAGCGCTACCATCACTGTTGACAACCATTATTTCGTTTCCGTCTGTCCCGTTTTCACTTGCATTGTAGGCCTGCATACTGGAAAATAATACAGGCCTAGGTCTTTACTGCTTGAAGTAAAGCATCCCAACACTTGATTGCAATTTTTCAATAAAGTAGAGGTGCATCGTCATTATGGAACAATTTTTGGATTAATTTCCTCCGGCGTTACTTTTGGTTTACTTATTTCCATGGTGGACTTGTTGTGCTAAGTTCAAAAGGTTTTAGCGAACATTTGGTTATCTGCCCGATGCAGTCCTAAGGCCCTATGTCTGCAGCACCCGGATTAACAGGTGGTCACCTACCCAAGTATCAATCGGGCCCAATGCTGCCTAACTTCGGTGATCTGACGAAAACTGGTGTTTCCAGCACAGCAAAGGCTGCAGATACTACGTCATCAAGTTTATAACAATGCCAGGGCTGGCCTATTATTTTCAGTAGGCCTACTGAAATAGTTGGTTATTCGGTCTTTCTGGTCCGCGTAATACATGTAAGAAATCTGGAGGGAACTGCAAGTTAACTGTGAATCTAGGGGGAGCTAAGCTAACAGGGCACGTCCATGGCAATGTTATTAATTTAACGACTGGGAACAATTCCATCATGGAAATAAGTACCCCAAAAATTAATGCCAGTGGAAAGCTACCCAGAGATTATCCTGCAATGGGTGGAAATGCTTCCATCTTGATTATCGAAGAATTGTGATCACACTTTTGGATTGTTATTTCCAATAGTCAAGCAGGGCTGATACTAAGGGCTGTATATGTTCCAGTATGCAGGCCTACAATAAGAAAGTGCAAACAGTTCCTGAAACTACAAAAGTCTTGTGTATGGAAAAGCCGCAGTGACTGTAATCAACAGGATTTTGAGAAAAAAGATCTTAGGGATTTCTGCTGAATCCGTGAGAAAAGTATTGGGGAAATCTGAATCTGTGGTAATTCTAAGGATGAGCACTAAGCATCTTGATGACTTAAAACTATTCCACCATGGAAATAAGTAAACCAAAAAGTAACGCCGGAGGAGAGTAATCCAGAACTCATGGTTGCCTGGACCTCTACTTCTTTATTGAAGAATTGCAGTCGAGTGTTGGAAGGATTGCGAGTACACAAAGGAATGGAAGAAAACAAAAATCTGTTGAGTCATTGGGAAAGCAAAATTTGATTTTGGAGAGCGCTACACACACCTTGCTTATGATTACCTTTCATTGCACAGGTCAGTGAATCACCTACCAATTCAACAGTAACTAAAGCGTCAGAGGATCGCCCCAATGAATCCAAACATTGTCAAGCTTGATCTCTCTTTCAGCAGACTTCCACTTCATTACACATTTTTCGGACTTTATTAACGGGTGGCTGGAGTCAACCTTTAAATAACGATGTCAGTAATTTTAGGTTGGCTGAAATATTGGACCGGTGCTCTGAGTTCCTCATTTGTGAATAATGTCCATGCTTGCCTGGTTCATTAATGAACGCTCCTATCTGCAGGTCCGGCTTTAGTTGTCAATACATATTGCATGGACAGTCTCGCTCCAGCTGTTAAAGTCCAAATTGCGGAAACATTGGAAGCGACAATTCGACCGGCGTGTGATCATGGGGTTTGTTTCGGAACAAATGGGCACGTTAGTGATCCGAGGCGGCCTTATTGCTGTATTGACAAGGCCGTTACACCGATAATAAAAGGGGGGACATTGCCGGCGAGTTGATCGGGCTGATTGTGAGATAAAATTCAAGCGCACACCGCTCGTAAATTCGGATCGATTGACATACGGAAAAAGTTAAATTTGTTGTCCTGTTTGGTAAAATGCAGACGTTGTATGACCTAGGGATTGAAGATCATGTCAGGTAATGTGGCATTGTTGACAAAAGACGAAACCAACCCATTACATCTGATGTACTGTCACCAATTTCGTAAAAGGAAAAATTGCGGATTCTTGTCATTGTGGGATAGTCGTAAAAGGGCTAAAAAGCGTAACAGCAGTCTGCCTGAAAAGAGAGCAGTACGTGACATCAGAAATGATCTCCATTCCAGAGGCTTCCTTGGTTCAATAGGATTTGCATGGTCGAGCTGTGTGGTACTTGATCTTGCTTTTCTTTAGAAGTTCTCCTTTGGAGCTGTGAATTAAACCAGCTTAAACATCAGTTCTGGCTACAGCCACATCATTCATTTCATGCCAGATTTTTAACAAGTTATTGTTTCTGATTCCAGAAGTTAACTACGAATGTGTTTATTACACATGGAATACTTTTGCCACACATGAGAATATGTAAGTTGATGAGCTAGATTTTTACTCATATTTTCTCGTCCAGCTTAGGGAAGCTTACAACTAAAATAAACTATCAGAACAGTTTGCCATTGACAACTTGTCACTTTAAAGCGGTACGATTGTTCTCTTCTGAAATGACAATGTCTGTGCGACAAGCAAGCAAGTACAGTAAGCTAGCAAAAACGTAGAACTTGGATTCTACTGTAAAGGATGTTAGTAAAATATAAATATAAATGCTGATTTTTTTTTAATGATGTAGTCCACACTGCTGCGTTGTCAAGATACAGAGATGCGATACACCAAGGCATATCGTTGTGCATTTGAAAAAGTTAAGTGATACTGACAAACAGTTTCTATGTGTGTGCGGTGGAAGCCAACTATAGATGAAAACAACCTTTCAGCGCCTATCTGGAATTACAACATCTAGTGAAAAGTCTAAACTTATAACTTGTCAAGATAAATCACCATTTCGTGTATAATTAATTGTATTAATTCTTAATTATAGCAAATTCTCCTTCACAGTTGTTAACCGGTAAAAGTTTAGGATTCTTTCCACAAAAAGGTCATTGGTCTGTTGAAACTCGTTGTTTAAAATTATTTTAAAATTATTTAAATTTATGTATGTCTTGATTCCAGTTTACTGCAAAAGGTATCTAATGGAAAGTATTTAACTGAGCAAGTGTTTGTATGCTACCATCAACTTAGCCTAGGGTTCCACAGTCGCGCCAATCCAAAGGATTGTCGTAGATTTTGGACAATAGCGGCTTTTGCATTAGTATTAGGTACATTATAACTTACTTCACCGTTGTGATGCAAGGAGCCATCCTGCTAAGTAGAAGCCCCGGCTTCCTAAGAATTTGTAAACTTGTTTATCGGCAAAAATTTAATAAGTTTGTCGCAGTAAACAAAACTTGAACGTCTCGGCAAACGTCTTTAAAATTTCTGTCGATGGCTTTTTAATTGGTCTGTGAAATTACTCTTAATTAAAATTAATTGCGGCATGCAAGGGAAAGGGGGGGCACTTAATTATCGTGGATTTTCGTTTGATCTTGGCATAGTGCAACTTGAAACCTAGGTGGTAAGCGGACACGTTTTCGCTCGGGCTTGAACCAGGTCATTTTCCTTAGCTTCGTCGCTGCAACTCTGCTTTCTGCGGCACACTCGCCCATTTATTTATGCCATCGTCTTCTTCGCTGAACCAACCCGAGCAAGCGGTTGCTTGCTTGCTTGCTTGGTTGCTTTGGATGGCTGGTTGGGTCTCCATTTCCCAAACGATTGCAGCTTTAATAAGAAGCGTCAGCGGTGATGAGGCGAGATTAATCTCGGTCACCATACATCTTTTAGCCTTTGCTGCGGAGTTTCATTTGGTGCCTTTCAGGGAGGGCATATCATCTCTCGACTGGATGCGTAGTGGCAGATGACAGGAAAATCGTCACCCCAAAGAGTGCGGGGTCCAATTAAACCAACCCGTCAGAGGCTAAAAACGTAAAACCCGAATAACCGCGGCAAGTCCCAAATGTTTAATTTCATATTTTTTTTTCCTTTTCTCTTTTCGTTCATTCGCATCAGGCGTGAAATTCTCATGGAAGTATATATGTATATATACGAAATCATCTATATAGCAGAACGAAGATGAGAGATTTACAGCCTACGGCAAAAGAGGAATCGATTCTGTCTCCTTTCCCAAGCCATCTATTTCTCGTCTGTCTGCGAACTTCTCTCTTGAGGCTGTCATTGGGCGTGATGGTTCCTGGAAGGCCTAACTCTACATGACAAGTCGCCGGGAAAGTGGGACCGGTCGAATCAAGTCATGATTTCCATTTGTCATATCCCAGAATTCTTAGCAGCAGCACACCACAGTGGTGTCAGAAGTGGTTGGTTTTGGCTTTCGTGCATGGGCGCTGCTGTTGCCATCCTCATATTGCAAGAACGTCTGTTTAAATAGATATCCTCCTCAACCTCCTCTTTTTTGCCTGTCTTGCGCCTGTGGGCTGCAATTTTGATTGAATGGTCTCTCCAGTTCTCTCTCTTTCTTTTTCACTCTCTACTTTGCGGATAGAGATGGTGAGTTATTGCGGAAAAAGACAAGTTTTTTTTTGTTTTTTTTGTTTCAGTCGTCTTGTAAAGTTTCGTACTTTGATTCTTCGGAATGAAAAGTTGGCAGACGACTTGTCTCCTCTTTCTTGCATATTTTTCAGCTGCGGCTTTGGCTGCATGAGTAATGTTCCTGCTCTTGTTTAGGTGATCCTGATGAACTCTTGATAAGGAAGAGTTCGTCAAATTCGCTCTTTTGATGAACGTCCAATACGCGTTACAACCAACGTGGGGTACTGCAGGGATCTGTTGTGTACCTTTTTCTGTTTATGTGTGTTCAAATGCCTTCATGCAATATGTGATGAAGTAACGGATATAATACTGATTATAGTGTTGGCATTTTTAGGCTACTTTTCATAGTTCACGGGAAAATTTAGGTACTGAGGAGAAAAAGATGATTGTTCGTTATTACACAGTTAATTGAAGAACTGGTAGCTTTTTTTTTTGAACGATTTACCTCACTTTTTTCTGCGTTATCTTATTTTTGTGGTAGTTGATCAAAAACTGATTTTTTGTTTTAAATAAACCTTTGAATGCTGCTGTTCTTAACATGATAGGTTGGGACAAGTTCTGTAAATACAAGTTAGTGCAAGAAACTTGTTTGTGAACGAAACAAACGAATATTTTGCATCGGGAAAGTCGTTATTCGTATCACTGTACTCGTTGTCCACAACGGTCTGAGAAGCTTTAGCTAACTTTCAGTAATGTTCGAGGATTCCACCTCTAGCTTTGAAGTTAGGCTATAAAGCTTCTCATATCGCTCTTGACAACGTAGTGGTACAATAATAACATGAGATGAGTTATCAATAATGAACTAAATACAGATGCAAAGCTATTTACGTTGCCTTTTGGACTTATATGTCAGACTGCCTGAGCGGGGAATCGAATCCAGGACCTGTGAAACCAAAGACCTAGGTCCTACCGCTGAACCATACTGACACCGCTTTTGTATTTTTTTTTTTAATTAAACGTACATAGGCAGCATTTAACACGTGCATATATACATATAAACAAACACTTTCCAGTCGCCACTGGAGGGACGCTTATTTGCCGCGCCATCCTCCAAGTGAAACTAATGGAACACTTAAAGGTGAAATAATGATTAAAGACGGGAAAGCCAAAGGCTCACAAGAAATAACTTGCAAACCTGTAGTGTCCGCGGCCTATCTTGAGTTCGCCCCAGAACGAACACAGATAATTGATTGTATGTTTTTAGTAGCAGAGTGCCTTGTTGATATCCAAGATGGTTACAAAAACAATGGCAGCCGTCGCTTAAATCCTCTCCCTCCAGGAAGACGTAGCTGCTCATAAAATACCTGCAGGACTCAAGATATGCTGCGCACACGATACTTACGTAGCCATTTGTGCTGCCTTTTGGACTTATATGTCAGACTGCCTATAGACCTTTCCTTTATGAAAAAAAAAGGCCGTGTCAGTGCGGCTCAGCGGCAGGACCTCGACCTTTGGTTTCAAAGGTCCAGGGTTCGATTCGGTCGGTTCGGTTCGGTCCAAAAGGCAACGTAAATAGGTTTGCATCTGTATTTAGTAGGGATGTGCGATACTCGAAAAATTCGAGCCGAGCCGAGTATGAAACCTATACTCGAACTCGGCTCGCTGCTCGCGTCCATACTCGAAAAACTCGAATCCGTCGAAAATGCGATAACTTCGTCAATTTTTGACCGATTTTGAAATTCCAATATACCAAATCGATCGTCTCGACGAGAGCTTTCCAGTAGTGCAGAGTATAAGTCAATAACTGAAACTATTTTCAAGTTATATCCTTAAAACTGGAAGACCATGAACCACACAGTCAGCTTAGCACCATCTTTGTTCTTTTTATCTTAACAAATTAAAGAGAAACTAGCAAACAAAACATTTCCATCAAATACTCGAACTCGGCTCGATACTCGATTCTTCTGTTGCAAACTCGGCTCGGCTCGGCTCGAATTAAAAATGTTCTACTCGCACATCCCTAGTATTTAGTTATTTCTTGTGAGCCTTTGGCTTTCCCGTCTTTTATCAATAAAGACGTTCAGTGCGAGTTCCAGTGATCGTCATAACGCGTGAGTGAAAAATTCAATAATAGCACCCAATCCAGGTGCAGAATTGTTTAACGAAAGTGGTTTTAGTTTCGTCCTTTTCATTCTACATACGCTGCATCCGTGCGGCACGCGCAGCAGCCTACAAGTTCCTGTGGTTTGTAGACACCTAACTCGCCGTGAGATGTTGGATTTGTAGCTGGATCTTGTTAGTTCGGATCCGTTCACTTCAGCCGGCTCGTATTGTAAGTTCATAACAAAAACTTTCCCAATTACGTACCGTAGTTTACTGTATACGATTACCTGCTTTTAGATATGAGTCTGTTTCGGTTTAAAAAGTAGAAAGTTTCTGTTAGGTTTTTTCCCCCCCTGAAATCTAAATTGGTTTTGCGGGCTTCAGTTTTCCAGTAAGTTTTCCTGTAATTCTTTTTACTCGAGCTGTGTTCAACATTCTTAATTTCCTTCTCCAACACACCAATAGACAAATATACAAAAGTTTGTTGGAAGGAAGAAAGGCTATGAAAGAATGGGCACGACAACACAATGGTTATTTGCGCCCTTACTTTGATAAATGGTGCCTCAATTACAGAAGAAATACCGCTGAAAAGCCACAAGCAATAGATTATTTGAAAACCGTAGAAACGGAGCGAAAAGGATGAAAAGACGGTGGATGCGGGTAATACGATTTTGGACAACCTTTATCCAGTTAACACAAAACGCAGAAGATACCGCTAAAGAGCAGCAAAGTCCAAGTTGCTGTCCTTTGGATTTCCTTCAGATTTATTTATTTTTCAGAAAATGTTAACCATAAGCTCTATAACCACACGCCATGTCTGTTTGCTGTGACGTGCATATCACGTGACTGGGCTAGTCCAATCAGACGGCCAAACAGCCGTTGTTCTCGTTCGTCATTGGCTAACTCATGGTGACGTCACGGCAAACGGCCATTGCGCATGGTTTAGTGCAAAAACAACGATGCTGGTTACCATCACCTCGGAAATGGAGAATTTCCGTTCACTGATGCTGCGTAAAATAACACCTTTTCTCACTCTGGTGATATGGGCAACTTGTAGTTGCTGAGGATAAAAATGAATCTTATGAATTTGGACCAAAAAGATCTAATATCTTCCCAAAACAAAATTAGTTCTGGATTTTTGCAAAGCTCTTCGGCCGTTTGAAGTCGTGATATCAAACACCAAGCTCTTTCGCCAAGTTAATCCCACTAACCAAGGCTTCACTCTGTAGTGACTCATCCTGCCTCAGCTCCTACCAACGTCAATATTGGACGACCTGGTGCTGGGACTGATGACCCAGCATCTTGATTCTTGAGCCGAGTTTGGATGACGATCTTAAGTGTGTTACACTCACTTACTGTATTGTTACACTACAATGTATTCTGAAATCGCATCAATTGTAAAGCAAGTGCATTGCCTAGCCAACGTATTGTTAGTATTAGGCAATCACAATAATGCATTCCAAGCCCCATTCCATCCCACAGTCCTCCATGACTGTAAGTAACATTTGGCAATTTAACTAGAAATTATTATTATTCCTCCCCAATTTCCCCAGTTCTCTTCACTTACGCCAACATGTCCTTCTTATTCATTTATCACCATCCATCACATTAATAATTATTTATAGCTTGTTTGGTAAAATCGTGGCAGGCTGAGCTTATGTACAAAATCTTACATTGACCATCAAATATAGAACCCAACCAAATATGTCTTATTTATTATTGAGTTTCCGACATTAAACCATCCCCACACCTTAGTTATCACGTTAGGGTCGCCCACTCCCCCAAACCTCTACAAAACGTTAAATGAAACGTTCCTTGGAAGTTGTGCAGTACAAGTAAGCAATTTTCATGTTTTTTATTTATCTTCGAACTATTACGCAGTGGGATTAACTTGGTGGAAGAGCTTGGTGTTTGATATCAAGACTTCCAACGGCCGTAGAACTAAAGAGTAGCCAATTATTTTCGCTCCCAGTTGCTGATCAATATGTTGCTGTCTTCGTGTCATGTTCCGTGGGCTTGAGGGTTCTGTTTGAATCTGTCGTGTTTTGACATTGCCGTCTGAGTCAGATTTATTACTTGGTGCAGAAAAAAAGGGGGCCATTCGTGCATTCATTCTCACAAACGGCATTTTGTGTGACTGGCACATTTTTATCGTTTGTGCCAGGCCAAAAATCGCTAAGTTAAAAATAATTCCTTCCCAATTTAAGCAATGCAGTAAGCCGGAACATTTGTGTGTTTGTGTTCGTGCTTGAGAGAGAACGAGAGGGAGACACAGAGTGTGCGTGTGTGTGATCACTCTGTTGGTATGAGTCGTGTGTGGTAAGGTTTTTTTTTCCGTCGAGCCTTAACGTCACAACGGGTGTTGTGTGTGACACCCAGCTACAGCCATCCCAAACTCTTTCAGTTTTTTTTTTACACGCTCCAACGCGAAAAAAAACACTACTTTAGTGGATTTTTTCTTCCAATTAATACTGTAGTTACACCCGCCCTTTCCAGCAGAACTACAATTAGAAGGTTTTGCAGGAACTCCACTTGGTCTGTGTAGGATAAGACATGTTTGGAGTCTGCTGGCTTGTCGACTGATAAGCATCTTAGGCTTAAAGCCGTGAAAAAAACCGTCCCCCTACGCTATGGCTTCCTGTCGTCTATGTTCTTCTCTCTCTCTCTCTCCTGGCTGCAAGACTTCCCTGAAAGGATCCGTATATTTGGCCTTTCGCCTGTGACAGTTGGTGGTAGCAATTTTCTCAGCCCGAAACCCGCCTTCTCATTCCATGCTTGTGGTTCTAATTAACTCCTCAATTACACGTTGTAGAGAGCAGCCGGCTTCTTTTCTCCTCTTTTACTTTTCCTTTTTCTCTTTCGGTAGAAAAATTAGTGACTGTAGATCCGTATTGTGTGTCACTGCCGCCTGTGCAGTGACCAGCAAAACCTCTCAGCTTTCATGCGTCTTGCAGTGCGGCGCATTAGGCACGCGTATTAGAAGAGGAGGAAACGGGCGGTGTACCACAGGGTTCTGTTCTATAACTCTTTCTGTTTGTGTGTGCTCAAAGGCCTGCAGGCAATGTGAGATGGAGTGACGGCTATAATACTGATTACAGTGATGTTTTTAGTCAACTTTTCACAGTTCACGGGAGGATTTAGGTGCTGCGGGGAAAGGTGGTCGTTATTAGAGATCCGTTTTCATTTATTTTGCGTTATCGTACAATTAACCCGTCAGCGATGACTCATTCAAAATAATGACTCTCCCTGAAAATGACTACTGTGTTGGCGGTTATAAGAAAGCTGTTCCGGTGTTGTTCGTTGCATTTATGTTACACATTCCCGCTGGTAACGGAATAATCGTAATAAACATTTTTCTTGACCTAAAGACACAGAGCCAGGTGTTTCCGTAAGATTTTGCCTTCCTTGCATCATTAGTCGAAGCAGGAGCTTATAAAGATTTGTGTTGGGGACGATGACTGTTGCGTGTGATGGATGGGGGGGGGGGGGGAGGTTGAGGCTCAGTGGGACATCGACAGCTAGGTCATTATCACCAACCTCACTCACATTGCAGTGGTCGAGGTTGCCACTGCGTCACACATTACAGCGATGTTAAACAAACCCCAAATCTGGATCAGATGGATTAAAATTCCGACTTAGAAAGTATTGATTTACAAACTGTATCGACGTTCTAGGAAATTTTAAAATAATCTGATTTTCGCGTTATGTTAGCTCAGTCATCAAATGCTTTGGTATATACATCTGGGGAGTCTATGACGCGGCATCCAGTTTAGACAATGGTCGAATTACTCACTCAAAGAGTGATAGAGTTAATATCTGCAAGAATTTTCCGTTACAGGCTAGGTACTGCGGCATTTCTTGACACCCTAACTCTTTTACGCCTGTATTTGCACGTAATGGGATAAAATTCTTTGGTTTAACGTCGTCATATCTCCTAGATAAAATCCAGAGAATACAAACAAACTAGTTAAAGCTCCGGTTTAAGCCAGTGAATTATAAAAAAAAAACAAAAAAAACCAACGATTTATTTAAAGAACATAAAATACTAAATGTTAAAAATCTTAGGAATTACGTAAACCATGCGCAATGGCTGTTTGCTGTGACGTCATCATGAGTTAGCCAATGACGAACGAGAACAACGGCTGTTTGGCCGTCTGATTGGACTAGCCCAGTCACGTGATATGGCGCGTGGTATAATAATCTTAAATAACTATTTTAAATCTGAACACAAGGTCAATGATGTAAAAAAAAATTTTAAAACAACATTCGTATCTAAGAAGTAATATTCTGCGATTTGAAATACGTTTAGTGAAAAATTGTTATGGAATGAGGAATCAGGAATATTATGTTTCTTGCACCATTAATCAGTTACCCAATAATCTTATGTCTATAACAGGATTTAAACAGATTAAGAAAGAAGTAAAAAACTGTTTATTGACATAATAATAATAATAATAAAAAATAAAAAAATTGACTAATAAAATGATAACATAGGCATTGAAAAAATAGTGCGTTAGGTAATCAGTGTGTTGATATTGTTTTTATTTTTACAGTTGAATAAATGTACACGGACAATCATATTCACATGTAATACATTGTATGTAAATGCAACCCACACAAGTCCTACGAACTTCGGCATGCAATGTGGATAAATAAACTGTCTATGCGTATATAATTAAACCATGCGCAATGGCTGTTTGCCGTGACGTCACCATGAGTTAGCCAATGACGAACGAGAACAACGGCTGTTTGGCCGTCTGATTGGACTAGCCCAGTCACGTGATATACACGTCACAGCAAACAGCCATGGCGTGTGGTATAGGCCTATTTCTTGCCGTTTTGAAGGGACGTACGTTCCAAACGAGATTCCTATCATTTTTTTCTCGATCATCAGATCAAGGTGGTTCACTATGGTTTATTTCCCGACCGTTATTCAATCCCTTGCTAAAAATCCATTTTTAAATGTAGCATCTAGGAGATTTTCGGTGGTATAGAAAATGTGTTTCGGGCGTCCTACCCATATTTACTGTTTGGCGCACTTAGATGTTGGCTCTACTTTCGTGACGTATCATCGTTTCCTGTTTATGACGACACAGTATTGGTAGAAATATTACGATTGACGTTTTAGTACCACTACACTGACCTTCAAGTGGGTATGACGGCAACTTGCGCGGACTGAGAACTGCATATGGCTGTTACAGGACAGTAAGGAATATCTCTTTAATTTGTGTTGGCCGCAAAGCAGGTAGAATGCGCGAAGTAATTTTCGCTAAGCCACTGAGCGATCAGAAATTAACAAACCCCTGGCGCCCTCTATAGTTGCAATTTGCTGAATTAGTAATTCACTCCTATGGCTCTGCTACATGCAGTAAAGGCCGGATCTTGGATAAAAAATACCATGTGCGGCTGGATTGGACAATATGGCCGCCGAAAGCGCCGCTGATGCGATTGATTTGTCTTGTTGCCGCTTTCTGTCAACCGAGGGCGACGCCTTCAATACAAAAGAATACTGCCACTCTTCCTTGAAACACTTTCTGTATAAACGAACACGTCGCTATCTACTGAAGAGTTGCGTGTATATAGTCGAGAAATTTAACAGCTTTGTGGCAAAAGGCTATACGGAAATTTATGCATTTGTACCGTAAGTTATTTTCCGGGTGATTACTGTGATTAACTTAGTGAATTACTGAGCTCTTTTGACAGTTGCCACTGTTTGGCAGTAGATGGCGGGACTCACCATACAAAATTTCACCGATGCCATTTGCTTGGCCAATTCCCGAATAGACTTCGAAGAAATGAAATGGGCCACTCGTGGCGGCCATTTTGTCTCCCCCTCCCCGTAATATTGTTGTATTGTGTGCGCGGCGTAGCTTGTAGAGTATTTTACCCGCTCGTAGCCGCTAGGAAGTGTTTCACGAGCGGCTACGTCTTCCTGGAGGGGGTGGCTTTAATCGACTGCCGCCATTGTTTTTTGTAACCATCTTGGATATCAACAAGGCACTCTGCTGCCAAAAACGTACAATCGATTATCTGTGTTCGTTCTGCGGCGAACTCAAGATAGGCCGCGCACCCTTTAGGTCGGTTAGTTTACTGGCCATCTTTCTCCTTCCATGTCTGTAGGAGGTTCCTGCAGCCCGAACTCTCCTAAATCCATCCCAAACCTTTTTTTTTTTTTTTTTTTTTGGTTACACATTAAAGGGAGAGAATCCTCCCTATTTTGGTCAAACAAGACAGTATAGATTATCTTGCAGCTCTCGCACCTTCACTCTCTGTTCTTCGTGCGCTTCGAGTGACACGAGACGTTTAAATAGCGAATGTTTGTGACGCCACCAATTTACGGTTTGTATATCTTGTAGGCTACAAATTTCAAATTCAATTTATCTGGCGACTTTTCCTGTTTTCTCTTTTTTTAAACCTGATTACAAATTCAGAAGATTCTGGTTTTTTTTTTTTTTATTTTTTTTTTTTTACCTTCAGTTCGGAATTCCGCTGAGATTTAACGAAATCTTATTTGCCACAATGCGTTTCGTTTTATGAGCTAGGTTTATAGTTTGGTGCCGTCTTGCAGGAGCCGACCATATAACCTCTCCTCTTCTTTCTTCACCAAGAGCCCAAAAGGAGCAGACGGCTGGCAGTTCTGCTGCCGTAGAAAGGTTGTTACCCACACGTTACCTTTTTGACGGAGCCGTAATGGTCGGCGAGGCTTTAGTACCCGTCTGGTCGGGTAAGGGTTTGTCTCCGGGTGTATGTGTGTGTGTGGGTGTTTGCCATCACGTTGTAAGCCTAATTCCACTTAGTTGGCGGCTGTGTGGTGGCCGCAATCTTGGTCAGCTTGACGAGGCTTAAAGTCTTCTGGGCGCCGATCGACTTTCGCCCCCCCCCCCCTCTCCCCCGGTCTCCCTTCCACTGTTGCTGCATCGTTGTGTCCGGTTCATGTCACGTGTTATCACAGCAACCACCAACCACAAGCCTCGGGCATATCCGACGCTGAAAACGGTTGACCGTCTACCTATCTTCACAAATGCTAAATCCAGGTAGTATACACGGGGCGTTGTTTGGCGTGATAAGAATTTGAGCTCGTGCCCGTATGCCTTTATGCATTTTTTATGCCCTCGAGCGGCGCCCAAATGTGCTAGGTTATGCGCTAGCCTCAGATGAAGAGAGCGATAGGGTGGAAGCTTGGTTATTCTAACTTATCGTCTGTCTTGTGCGCGATTACCGCGATTTTTGAAAGAATGGAAAGAGACCTGGAAGGAGTAGCCCCTTGTTCAAAAATGCTTAAGTGGAATTTTAAGCACCCTCACTGCCTAATTTCCGTTAGCATATTGTGTGAACGCGACACAGTATCTCGCCTCGTAGCCATAATCCTTGGAGGCATTCTCGCGCTGCAGAACGGAATTCATGGCCACAAACAAGGTTTAAGAAACGAAATCTGCAGTAAATTAAAAAGTAACAAACGAAAAGCACACTGGAGCCGACATTGTGAACTGCTGTGAATGACAAGTAAGCAGCAATATCGGCGAAAAACTTAATTACGTGTCATCGTGAGTTAGGGACCGGGTCTTTGGACGAGCACTTTGAAAGAAAGGTTAAATGGCGAACCACAAAATACCAGGAGTTAATCGTGAATCCGAAGGCAGACAGGGGTGCGACGTGCGACTATGTCGCAGATAATCTGGCACAGTCGCAGACAAAACGTGCAGTTTTGACCAAATTTCTGCAGTTTCACCAATTTTTGACCGATTTGGACATTCCAATACACCATTTTAATCGTCTCGACGAGACCTGTCCGTTGATGGAAGAGCCAGGTCAATAGAATAAAGGACTGAAAAGATATTCAGTAAAAAACAATAAATATGCACGTATAGCCATACGAAAAAAAAAACAGATTAGCTGCAGATAATTTTTCCCTGACAATTGGTGTCGCAAACAGTGGCAGAAAATTCTGCTTTGGGGATCGTGAAGTCATGCTGTGAACATACAAAAACTACTTATTGTCAATAAAGAATAAATCACAAGGTATAAGGTAAACGAAGCAAACCGTCTGCATTAAAGAATGGCCTTTTGAGGAGACAAGCCTACACTAATCTAAGAAAGACGGAAAAGACAAGTGCCCAGACTCGAGTCGAATCCAGGACTTCCCACTGACTAGGCCAGGCGCTCTAACCACTGCGCTACCGGGGCAGATACTGGCTACAAGCTCCAGCCGAGTTAAGTAACTGTTTAGTCTTTCTCAGTGGTGACCTGGAGGTCACAAACATGCACAAGGAGGGTAAGCAACATTGCTTCTTGGTCTCCACAATAGAAATAATGCAAGTAGTAAATAAAGAAGAAATCACAAGGTAAAGGGTAAACGAAGCAAGCAGTCTGCACTAAAGACTGCCCTTGCGAGGATACACAATACACTAGTCTGAGAAAGAAAAGAAAAGACAATTGCCCCGACTGGGACTCGCACCAGACTTGCCACTTACTAGCCTGGTGCTATAACCATACTACCGGGGTGGATCCTAGCTGCATGCTCCAGCAGTGCTTAGTAGCTGTTCAACCAACTCAGTGGTGACCTAACGGCCACAAACTTACACAAGGAGGGAAATCAATATGGCTTCCATGCTCGAAATAATGCGAGCAATAAATAAATATTAAATCACAAGGTAAAGGATAAACGAAGCAAACTGTCTGCATTAAAGACTGGCCTTGTGAGGAGTACAAGATACACTAATCTGAGAAAGAAAGAAAAGACAACTGCCCCGACTGGGACTCGCACCAGACTTGCCACTTACTAGCCGAGTGCTATAACCACTACTACCGGGGTGGATCCTGGCTGCAAAGCTTACTAGCTGTTCAACATATCTCAGTAGTTGCCTAAACATACACATCAAACATACACAAGGAGGGATAGCAACTTGCTTTTTGGCCTCCATGCAAGAAATAATGCGAGCAATACATAAACATTAAATCAGAAGGTAAAAGAATAACGAAGCCAACAGTCTGTATTAAAGACTGGCCTTGTGAGGATACAAGATACACTAATCTGAGAAAGAAAGAAAAGACAACTGCCCCGACTGGGACTCGAACCCAGGACTCCCCGTTTCTTCTTTGTTTACTACTAGTATTATTTCTAGTGTGGAGGCCAAGAAGCAATGTTGCTTTCCCTCCTTGGGTATGTTTGTGACCTTAAGGTCATCACTGAGAAATACTGAAGTTAGAGTCAGATTAGTGTATCTTGTATCCTCCAAGGCCAGTCTTTAATGCAGACTCTTTGCTTCGTTTACTTATTGTCGTTTAAAATAAAAGTAAGATCTGGAAGGAGGCCATGTCAACCCATTAGATACTTATTTCGACCAGCAATACAAAGGCAGCGCTGAATAGCTGCAAACAAAACTGCCCATCAGAAAACGTGGGAGAATTCAGCGAAAGAAACTAAAACTAAGACAGCGAAAATATCCAGATTGCTTTTATGAAGTATATCATTTGTGTGTTCTAGCACGAAACTCCTTTCTATATTTAATATCCCGAGACCGAAAGGCGAGAGAAATTTGCTCAAATGGAGTTGAGTGCTATAACGCACAAATTGTACATTTCATGGAAGCCATAGTGGCATTCAGTGTGCGAATTTCATTCTATTTCCGCAAAACGATTCTCCAAAGTAATTTCGATTTGCTGTTTCTACTTCGATTTTCGATTTACGAAGAAATTTTGATTTACGATGTTTAGTTTTGCGATGTTTACGTTGGTAACGATGCGTGCGACGTTTTCCTCTAGTTGGCGTAGCAATGCACACTCCTATCGCATCTTGCCGTCCGACCTGTAATTTCATTTGTTTCAGCGTTGGTGTTTCGTATTAAGTAGGTGGCCTAAACCTCATTTTTATGCTCCGCATAAATGAAGTTAAATTTAAATGCTCCGAATCCTGACGAAAAACAGCTTCGTGTTTCCGTAAAAGTCCGACGATTTGTGACGGTGACGTCATTGCCCTTATATGGACACTTCGAGAATAACAGCAACCTGCTTCTTCTAAGTAGTAAGTGAGATAATTGTATAGATTTATCGGTGACCATTCTGTGACGAGTAAAACTTTGATTTATAAAATTACTGAGTAGAAAGGAGTGGTGTTGTCGGCTGTAATACCACGAGTGCTTCTATGAAATCGATAATTTGTGTGTTTTAGTACGAAATTCCTTTCCAGATTTTATTTCCCGAGACCGAAGGTCGAGAGAGGGGAATTTGTTGGAAAGGAGTTGAGTCCTAAAACGCACAAAGTATAAATTTCATAGAAGCACGAGTGGAATTCGGTTTGAGAATTTTTGTTTTCTTTCCGCAAAACGACTTTCCGAAGAGGTTTCGCTTTAGGGTTACACTTTCGATTTGCAGGGGAATTATCAGTGTAATTCGGTTTCGCTTTCGATTTGCCGGGGTCTTTCCAGTGTAAGTCGACCATGGTCCTTGTTTTTCAGAAAGCAAACAAAAATTCTCACTGTAATTCGTGCAAGATGTGATCTTAGCGGTGTAAGTCGAGCATTGTGTTAGTTTTGTGGAAAGAAACGAATGCGTAACACAGATTTTTCTCTTCCATTTTTGGTTTACTTAACTAAAAGAACAGTTTAAATGGTGGTGCAATCCGTGCAAATCCATATTTAAGCTCTCTTGTTGTTTTCATTGGTTTCCTCGCTTACTGGCTAAAAATGCCTATTTTACTCCTTATTAAATCTGGTGTAATTAGATTACGCCCGAGCTTTGCCAGTTGCTTTGGCATGTCTGATTATTCTCGGCGTGAATTATTAATATCGTTTGGAAAGCCGTTTGTAAAGGAAAGGACGTGCGTGTCGGCGTGCTTAAATGGCGATAACTATTTTCGTGTTGTACGGGATCGAGTGTAATTGAAAACGGGAGCTGACCTAGATTTGAGTACATCTGTGAAAGATAAGTGATACTTTATTCATATTCTGTAGTTGGAAGGAGGCGGGAGAGTGAAGTCGACAGCGAAGTTGACGTAACTTGGATTCGCCCAGGTTGGCTCTCTCAACTGCGCGAACGAAACGAGGTTGCAACTTTACGTGATGCTCTGCAGAACTCGACATTGTGTCCTGTCACTCCACAAAGATAACATTTACCTCGGAAAATTATCTCCGTGTGCCAGCCGACCTGATGGCGGAAATTAAGACTAATTTGTGTCAAGGTTTTGAAGCATCTAATGGGAAAGTCTTGTTTGCGTCTTACATTACGTGGTCCGAACCCTGCAGTATATAACCTGACGTTGTTGTCGGCTGTAGGAAGTTTTTAAAGACGTGGAAAAGTTCTTGAAAATGAAAAGTGACATGTCAGGCCTGAAAAACCGTATTCTTAAAGCAGCTCAATGTGAAACTCAAACTTGTCACATTTTCTGTGTTAAATTTTCGCATAATTTATCTTACAATTTGAACGTCAAAGGCTTGCGATTTGTTGTTTACATCGCAGTGATGGGCGCAAGTCAATTCCAGACTTGGAATTAATTGACTCAATTCCACTTTTGTGCGATTTGGTGGAATTGATTCCACGTTGGGCAATTCCAGGTTATGAATTCATTGAATTGATTTTATTATTCTTCAATTCTGCTTACTGGATTCGGACTTGAATTGAGTATTTACCGAATTTATAAACGACTTTTACGGCATTTACGCTTGAAAGGAGCAGAATCATTCTAGCGGCTTCTAATTAATAAAGTGGAAGGAACCACCATCGTTTCAATTGTTTTTTGCCGCAGGAGGGTGGAAACCGGAGTACCTGGAGGAAACCCTCATGCAACGGACGGGAAACAACCGGAAAAAAACCTGTACATATACAGTCACTTCCCTTCACCAAGACAAGACGATGCTGTCTTGAATTTAGTTCCGATGACCACTAGTTCACATCTAATAGTCTAACCAACTTTTTTTTCCAACAGCAGCAGAATATCAAACTGGTTTCGGGTATCAATTTGATGACAGATCTGTAACAGCTCGGTATCAGAAATTGGCTTGGTGAGGTATCGGATCCGATCAGTCGATGCCAGGATCCGTCAACGCCAGCGTGTTCCAACCGTATTTGAATGAACACAATAGAGCAGTGGCACGACGTAGTATTATTGTGTATAACTCTATGGTGGAGCCTTAATGGGTTAGCTGCAAGGGGCACTGCAGAGAGAAACAGAAGGGCGTCATACTGAGCCGATGCTCTGAAGAGTGCTTTCTTAGACCTAAAACGCGCTATTTTTGTTGTTGGAGAAAACAACGTTATTTTAAGCCTAAGAAATCCGCTATTCCGTTGTTTTTCCCTCCATTTTTATGTAGTGCACCTTGTAGTTATGCCCTCCAAAACCCATACTGGTGCCAATATGGCGGCAAATGTCACTGCTCTATACAGCCAATTTAAGAAGCATAAGTTGAGTGTTCTTGTTGTTATTTATTTTGAGCTCAATCACATCACCATGGCATCGTGCAGCTCAGAAACGACTTGCTCGTTACTGATCACGGATCTTCAAATAGGTTAAATTTGACGTTATCGTTCGACATTTTTGCAGAGAGCCAGGGTTCGTACTTGGCCTTGAATTCCTTGAAAAAGCTCAAATTTGAAAATCGAAAATTCAAGGCTTGAAAAATCCTAAAAATTGGAATTTATGTTGTCGGTGTCTTGAAATGCGCCTTGAATTTTGTGAGTGTACCGTTGTTTGGAATGAAGTTAATAATAATATTCAGCTACTTTATTCAGCAAAAATGCACGAAAATTACGAAGAAACTTGCCTGTGCACTGAATACAGTAGTATTTGAAGAGATAAACGTTTACACGTATAATATCTTCGAAACATTATATGTTTGTAAATATTATTAGAATGATTACAACTTCATGAAAATTTCCAAGATTAAAACTATCAACAATAAAACGTTGTTTCCCTAAAAATGTCAGTACTAAAAGTAAACAAAATACAAGAAAAGTTAAAAAATCTATCAAAATCTCTAAAAGTAAGGTTAAATATGCATTTAAAAATGCTTATTACAAATGTAACAAACTACAAATAGATAATAAAAAAGAACATCTACTTAAAATTTAAAATCCCGTAAGCATACAGCAGAGAAAATGATTAAGAATAATTCATAACAATAGATGACTACCCTAAAGTTTAAAATCAGCAGCTTAATGTTACGGAGATTAAGAATGTTAAATGCCATAACAGTAATGTTAAGTTAGGTATAAATTAATTGAAAAAACAGAAAAAAATTTAATAAATTAATAGAAATAATTTGTCAGCTGAATTCATTGCTTCTTTGAACGATGCTCTCCTCGGATTTGAACTGGAGACAGAAAGAGAGGTGCAGTGACGTGCAAGCAATTTTCTGCGAGAAGGGGCAGCTGAGTAAGTCCTGTTTCAGTGACTGATATTTGCTGTAATTCTCTTTGCTCCTTGCCCATGGGTGGGACGTAAGATTGTTTACGACGGTTTAGCTTCCTACTGCAAACTAAGAGCACAGTGGTCCTAATGATGACATTTGGCGAATACTGGAATAAAAAAGCCTTGAAATTGGTTGTGAGATAGCCTTGAAAAAGCCTTGAAAATGCTTACTTAACGATGAACCGTGGCAGGCACTGTGGCAAGATGTAACGTCACAATTATGCTGGGTTGGCAGTTTTTTGCTACCAACTGGTTAAAACCGGTTTTCACCGTCTCGGGAAAAAAACTGGTTTTTGCCATGTTTTAGCCCCTTTGGCCAAAAATATGGCAAAAATCTACTTGAAGTGAAATAAAAAAAAAGTGTATCCTACAATAGTCAAATATTGACAAATTATAAAAGCTCCGCTTGAAAACGTCACATAATTCATATTCACTACTTATTCACCTTTCACACACTTATTTCTGCAGTAAAAGATATTCTTCTCACAATATCAATGCACTATTATGCAACTGACAGTCGAAAATTTGCATAGATATTTTGAGAGGAATACCTTTCACTGTGAAAAGAAGCGGTTTGCTGATTTTTGCCAGTTTTAGCCGGAAAAAACGGTAAAAACCATGTTTTGCCACTGTCCAGGCAAAGAAAGGTTTTTGCTGGTAAAAACCCAACCCTGAAATTATAACATCCACCCCCCCCCCCCCCCTCCTTCCGCCCCACCAAACATTTGCATTAGGTAACTTTTCTCCTCCAAATCGAGAGTCATCAGTTTTCCTTGCGGTCTTCAGTTTGAGCTTGCTTTCATCTCAACCCATTCTTCCTTCAGCGCAAACGTTTCGTCATATCTAACCCTAAACCCTACTGTGGGTATTATGGGGCTGGAGTTTTCTGCTCGGCGAAGCGCGAGACATTTCCTGGGGTTGTTAGAGGTGGTCCTCTTGACGACCAAGCCCAACCAGCCACTCGCTTTTCCGCAGTTAAATCATCCTTAAGG
>JAHWFP010135532.1:17489-37506 GCA_023313725.1 Lithobius niger | reverse complement strand
ATGTTGAAGAGATATTCGCAGATTGATGTCTTGAGGGCCCATTCTCCTGAAGGTGGTTTCTTGCGGGAAAGTGCATCCGCTATTACGTTCCGGTTGCCAGGAATGTGAAGGGGTTGGAGAGTCGTATTGGTCTCCTGACAAAGTTTGAAGATGTTCGAGGTGATGCGGTGAAGGGGTCGAGAGCGTGTAGGCGATGGCTGTGGTGTTGTCGGCTTGGATTTGGACGATTTTGTTGGTGACAAGGTGACGAAAGTGGTGGAGCGCATTGAGGATAGCTTTCATTTCCAAGATGTTGATGTGATCTTAAGAGCTGGGTGGGCAGGTTCCGGATATCTCGTGGTCCTGAATGTGGGCTCCCCATCCTGTTAGTGATGCATCTGTTAGTAGGATGAGGTCCGGGGGTGGTTCGTGTAGAGGGACCGATTTTGTTAGGTTGGATGTGTTCATCCACCACTCCAGACATTCCCATGGAAAGTTTGAGTCCAGGGGTTTCATGATGTTGGTAGTTGGAGGTTGAGAGCCCCAAGTGTCTATGCAAAAATGATGAAAGGGGCGAGACATCCATTTTCCGTAGGGTAGAAGGCTGGCCATGGAGTCTAGTTTCCCTATGAGGGAGTTTAGGGAGGGAAGTGAGTGATGGTTTGACTTGGCGAAGGATTGACCATGATCAAGAAAGTCGGCTTTCCGTTCGGTCGAGGGGGTTACAGTTCCTGCTACGAGGTTGAATTCCACGCCGAGGAAAATGAAGATCTGGGAAGGGGTGAGTCTTGACTTCTTCCAATTGATGCCGAGGCCCAGGCTGTGAAGAAGGTTGAAAGTGAACCTCATGTTGTGAATGAGCTGCTGGTGATCTAGGATGTTTAGAAGCTAATAGTCGAGAAAAGCGTTTGCGGTGATCTGATGGCGATGAAGGTGACCCAGAACGGGTTTCAGAATCAGGGTGAAGATCCTGGGTGCGGCATTTAGGCCGAAGGGAAGGGTTTGAAATTCGTATATCTTGTTGAGGTACATGAAACGAAAGTAATGGAAGAAGGCCGGATGTAAGGGAACGTGGAGCTAGGCGTCTTCTAGATCGATGGAGATGGTCCATTCGTTGGGTTTGAATGAAAGGCGGATGGAGTCCAAGGTTTCCATCTTGAAGTGATCGTTGAGCATGTACTGGTTCAGAGGTTTTAGATTGAAAATCATTCTTTCGCCGCCCGATTTCTTTGGTCGGAGAAAAATAGAGTTGTAGAACCCTGGTTTGGAATGATCTGGACAGTGTTGGATTGCTTCCTTCTCGAGGAGTTTTAATACTTCGGATGTCAGGGCCTGAGAGGGTTGTGTTGCAAATTTTCATGGAGGTGTTGCTTGAAGAGGTGGTTTTGTCCTGAAGGAGGGTTGAGAGCCAAGGGAGACAATCAAGAGGATTGTAATGTCGGACGTGATTCGTTCCCAAGCCGGTAGATGAAATTTTAGACTTCCTCCCACTGGTCTCACGTGAAGGTAGTCATTGACGGTGACGAGGCCTACTTCTGTTGGAAGAGGTGGAGTATCTACTGCGGTTGTCGGGGGTTGAACTGCGGCGGGTCTTGTTGGTGTTGTTGTGGTTGATTCCTCGAAAGGAATGGTCGTTCTTTCGTGGTGGCAGGGAGGTGTTGTTCTGGGAAGAGTTATTCGATTTCATGGGTTGAGCTTTTGGTGAAGGTTGGGGAAATCCGAGGTGGTGTGGTTTCCGAAAGTGTTGATCGTTGTTTTGTTTTGGGTTTGGCTTAGGCTTCTTAGAAATGTCAAGGTGGGGAGCCAGGGTGGGGATTAGGCCTCTGAACAGGGTGTCGGACTCGTGAAGAGGTAAGTTGCGCAGAATGTGCTTGGTTGAGGCGTTAAAGTTGGAGGTAGTGCCAAGGGCAACGTCACGAAGTAGAAGGCTAGAGTTGAAAAGTGCTTTCGTGAACCAATTGAAGCTGTAAAAGGTGGCGAAAGACATCTTCTTGAAGAGCTCGGAAATGAGAAAGTTTAAGTATTTGATGTTACGCTTGCTTGATTCATGAGTTAATCTTTCGCAGAGGGCGTTAATGTCAGTTACGAGGACATCGGCCTGAGATGCCATACTTAGACCTAGTCGCAGGATTCTATCGTTTTCTCTTAAGACTCTTGTTGGCCCGTCTGGCTCTTTTATGGCCTGTGTGGGAATAAAAAGTGATGTTCCGAAGTCCATTTTAGCTTCGGAAGCCAGGAATTCCGACTGATGATAGGTTTCAAATTGTCGAGGATTGACGACACCATCTCCGGTGGCGTGGAAAAACCAAGTTTCACGGCCGTGACGAGGTGGAGGGGGGAATCTTTGTCTAGTTCGAGTGGTTCCCCTTTCCCCAGAAGGGAGCCACCAGTGCATAATAATATCGTAAGCAGTGTCGTGGATTGGCCAATCTTTGCGTTTTCAATGTTGTTCCGTTCACGAAGGCCGAAGCCAAAACCAGTGGAAAAGCCTCGATTTTTGTTTGATGTGGCTGTGGTTTCCGGCTTGTAGAGGTAATTGTCAGGTACGATGGCTTCGACTGCTTTAGAGTTCGAAAAGCGGGATGGCAGTAGAATCGGCGTCGTTTTGAAGGGAGTCTTCGTAAGGATCGAGCGGCTCGCTTTCGAAGTTGACCTGATGTGGCGTGTGGCGACGTGCATCGGGAGTTGATGCCGAGTCAAGGCCATCATCGGGGTGGACGACGTTGAGGAGGCGTTGAAGATCAATTGATGATGAGGTGGAGCGATGTTTCTTTCTAGCCGAGGATGTAGGTGCAGGTTGCTTTCGTTTGCGGGAGTCATTGTCGGAAGAGGCGACCCAATCACGTACAAAAGCAGCACCATGTGTTGAGGTATTGAGTATTGAGTATTCGGCTTGTCTTTATAGGAGCAATCCTTGATGGCTTTGTCCATGAGGCGATAGATTTCTTGTGGTGGAAGATCGTTGTGTTGATGATGTGCAGATAATGAAAGGTCGATCGGCAGGTTAGTTGAATCTTTTGACAGGTGAGACGTAAGCAGAAAATGAGGAGCAGGGCGAAAGTTGTTGACTACAGGGAATCGATGAGGCAGTTAAATGTTGAAGCGTTGCCGAAGTCGATGGCCGGGTTGGTGAGGGAAGGACGACGATGCTTGGGTTTTCAGGTGGCTGGCTTGCAGATGGAGTGGCAGATCTTGGGCGAAAGTGGTGAAAGAGATGAAAACGAAAGCGGCGAAGGTGATGAAAGTGGTGAAAGCGGCGAAGGTGGTGAAAGTAGTGAAAGCAACGAAAGTGGCGAAGGTGATGAAAGTGAAGCAGGGCTTTCGGTCTTTCGTCTTCGAAAGATGTATGCTTGATTCGGTCTTCAGGCACTTTCGACGAAGGATCTTCGGCACTTTCAATCGGGCGATGATCTAGAGGCGAAAGTCTTGCTCGGGAGTCTTTGAGAGCGATCCGTCTGTGACGAGAGCTTGAGGAAAAGAGATGGCTGCCATGGGCAAACCGTCTGCTTTTATAGGAGGGCCACACATGGTGACGCATGCGCGGTAGGGTTGCGCACTGGACGTATCTAGAGAGCGAAAAAACCTCAAGTCTTATAGAGCACTCAGGAACTGAATGCAGTTAAATTTACAGGTAGTAGAAATTTTCAACCGACGAGTAGAAACTACGATTTAAGGGGTGGGCTTTAACTCCCATTATTTCAACATTTTAACCTTCAGCTGCATTTCAGGGAAATGGGCTTTAGCTTCATGTGATGTTAATATAAGAGTTATGATATTTCACACCAGTGACTCGACACCAGCCCACTGCCGCAACCTGCGCACCTTGCCTCATCCCCTTAAACCTTCAAAAGCCGATTGTGGCGGATAGAACAGAAGCCCAGTAGGCCTGTTTATGTAGGAGGGAGAGGTCCAAGATGAGTACGGTGGTGTCATGGCCCACCTGGTATTTTGACTGGTGTGGCAGAAAAGTGGCAGATGCTAGTATCGTTAGCTCTCATTGTTAACAACTGTATTCTGCAGTCATCAAAGCAAAGTTGAATGGTCAGCCCAGCGTTTCATACCAAGGTAGTGAAACTTGGGACACTAATGTTCAACAGGAGAGAACTTGCTTCACAACTGCCCTTTCCAAACACCATTCCAATGGACTTGTTGGCACAAAACGATTGGCCCTTGTCAAGCGTCATATAATAACGCCAATCAAGTAGGAACTACAAAGAGCGTCTTGTGGGCGCAAGAAAGGCAATGTTGTGTGCAATGCAACAAATTTTAAGGCAACACCCAGTAAATTTAAACATTTAGGGACATATTTATGGCAAGCCATTCAATCTTGTATAATTTTTTCTTATTACGGTACAATCAATTCTAACATTTTTGGTGAGGCAAGCATAAGTTATGATACTGAACCGATCAACACAACAAAGCAGTTCAATCCAGAAAATAAGTTTTCATTAAGGCTGCATAGATACAGATTCTGGATCGGACGCATTGCCGACATTTGTGGCTGAAATATCGAAACTTGGGAACCGTTCGAGATTACAACATGGGGCTTGCTGCATCTTGTGCAGGCAATCTCCAAGTATCTTCCTAGTAGAGACCCGTGTCTTCCGCGAAAAGTTAATAACTATTTCCACGATGCTTTCTGCAGCGAAAAAGTAACGATACTGCGTCCAATTTTTAAAATTCTGCGACTCAAATTAAGTGTAAAATTGAACTCATAATACATTATTTTTGGTATTTTGAAAAATGAGGCACCAAGTTGAGTTACTTTCTCGACCTGTGTAGAAATTACAAAATGTGTTCACCTGGTACACATTTTAAAATAACATCCATGCCGCATTAATCAATTTGTTTTTCCAAATTTGGCAATTCAGTAAAAATACCCCAATTCTGCAATTTTCTGAAAAAAAATCCTCGATTCTGCAAATTCCTCGATTCTGCAAATAGGTTGGTTCATTGAACTCCTGTGGTAACCCACGTATCAACTCCTTGATGGAAATTTAAAAATACATAATATACGAAGTAGCGGAAATTCTGCAAAATTCTGCAATTGCAGAAAACACGTGTCTCTGCTTCCTAGATATCTTTTAACTGTTGAATAACTGTACTTTAATAATTATTGGGCTTTTGAAGAAAACTTCATCACAGATTAAAAAAAAAGAATAAAATTTTGGATAGTTGTATCGGTACCAGCAAAATTTTTAAAACTGGATCCATCAAGTTGGTATTGTTGCAGATTTCTTTTCATATGTTAGGTGATCGTTTCGTTTTTTGAAGAAAATTACTGATTCCCGAAAATCAGTCAAAATCGCTTAGGTTTGGTCGGTTCGGTATAGCCGTAATTGACACCCACAATTAAAAAAAAAAATGTTACCTTATTTTTTATTTGGTTTGGCGTATCTCTTAAGTAAATTGATGAGTTCGGATCACTAGCACTCATCTTAGTCTGTGCACCTTGCAGAGAAGGGAAAAACGTGGAGTGAATGAGAGCTGGTTTGGGATAACCAAGCCTTGGAGCAACATCCCGGGTCATCCGGAAATAGGGATCCTAAAAAGAAACACATTTTTATGAAAGGTCACCAACAGCAATAAAAGTCCAACTGAATTACCAAAACCTTTAAAAAACAAAAAAAAATTATTCGCACAAAATTCAAAAGTTTAGCCCAAGATGTAAAAAATTATCTCATAATTCACAAGAACTAGTAACAAATTCCCCTAGTACAAAAGTACCGAAAATAGTTATTTTATAATGTGCTATTTATATGATCTAAACTTTGAACTTTTGAAAATAATTTAACAGTTTGAGATAGACATTTTTAAGTGCACAACTGGAACGCTCCTTTTAGCTGGTTAAAATACTATTGGAATGACAAAATGCAGTGAACGTATGAATTATCAATGGCAATATTACCGTGAGTCTTATTAGCGCCTCCCCCCCCCCCCATCCCCTTCGCACTTATATGAATATTACAGAGTGTGCGAGCCGCAAACGTTTCAAGTTTAAGTCGAGTTTCCTATTTGCTCAAAGTCGACTATATTTATCCCAACCAAACTCTAATCCGGTAAAAATGCGATAACTTCGCCATTTTTTTAAAACTGATTTTGACATTCAAATGTGCAAAATTCATCGTATCAACGAGAGATTTGTGGTGGTTCAAATAAAAAACCACTAGCTGATACCATTGTAAAGTTATATCCTAAAAACTGGAAAACTAGTTGTAGACATTGACCTGCACAGTACTTAAAGCAGTTTCCTAGTTGTTATTATATTACACTAACAAATAAAAAAGACACTTGCAAAATAAGTGAGTTAACCAAATACTCAAACTCGGCTCGATACCAGATGCTTCTGTCGCAAACGCGGCTTGACTCGAATTAAAATTATTCTACTCGCACAACCCTAGCGAGGGGGGGGGGACATTGGATCGAATCCACGAAAAAAAAGGGCCTAAAACTGTAGGAGGGTGGTAACAAGGCACTTGAAGGCCTTTAAACAATTTCGTTAGTTTACTTGTTCAACGAAACACAGTTGGTACAAGAAATTATTATTGTACACAAGATTTCAAGCTTTCTTTTTTTTTTATTTGGCTCAGCTCACATGACCACGTTTCACATCCAGAAAAGATGACAATGAATGATGCACATGCTCCGTCAGGCAAGCATCTGATCACTGGTTTCCTCCTTGCCGTTAAGAAAAAGTGATAGGATCATGTATCCTGCACATGCACTAAAAAATGATGGGAGTTTCATTGTAAAATAAGTGGTACAGTCATTCCAAAACGAAGCACAAATTATGCAATTTCAAAGTTCAAAAATATACCATAATATCTTAGCGAATTTAACAGTCTGGTATGCTGGAGGTGTTAATAATCAGCCAACTGTCTTCTTCAGGTGATTTCTTCACTCCTCTTGTCGACCTCGTCTTTTGAAAACGGTGTTTTTTCGAAAGCTATGAAAAAACTGCCGCTTTCAAAACATGAGGTCAAGTGGGGAGTGAAGAAAACGCCTAAGAAACAGCCTGTTGAGTATTAACACCTCCAGCAAACCAGACGGTCGAAAATTCGCTAAGACATTATGTTATACCGTTGAACTTGGAAATTGTGCTTGGTGCTTTTCCAATTTGTGCTTTGTTTTGAAATGGCTTTTCAAATTTAAAGTATGTGGTATAGCGATGTTAGCATCAAAACAATTGAAATCAGGGAACAGAGGCAGCATGTGTTCAAGAATTGTTGAATTGTTCTCTGTAATGTTGCAAATTTGATGAGCAAACGCAAAATTGCAAAAGAAAAAAACTGAGGGTGGGTGCTAACATGATGGAATTGTACTTTCCAACTTGGGAACAATATACACTTTGGCATGTACAAGAAGATGGGAGTTAACCAGGTGATTTACGACATCACAACAAATTACTTTTGACCCGCAATTATTTAAAGCACACCCACATGCCTGTAAAGCAAATGATTAACATCGCATGCCCTACGTAAAACTCAAAATAATCTTACTTGATCAATGGCGCACGGAATGAGACATGGAATGTCAGTCTTCGTTCCAAATATTTGAGGAAAGGAACTGCTAAAAGAAGGAGCCGCCTGAGTAGCAGGGAAACTAATCTTGCCTATACAATCACTGTCGCCAAAGCCAAAGATCCCTTTCACTTGATTGTAGGTCACATTCTTTTGGACACGCACCATATTGCGATAAAACGACGGTGATTGTCTATAAAGAAATATTAGCACAATTATAAACTTGTTCTAACACGGATGCAAAAAAAAAAATTGTGCTTCTCAGGCCCCTTGCTGGTGACCCTAACTCTCTTGATCAAAAATTTTTATTGGACTTTGAGGTGACTGTGTTATCTTGTGTCTCGATCATTTTAAGAACGAAATAAGAGACAAATATTAAGTTGTGTATTCAATTTTTGTATCTTAAACTGCTCTATATTTGCATAGGACTTTGGTTTTATTGCAAATAGTTTGATTTTTAAAATAGCAAAAATTTTAATTTGAAAAAAATTTGCCAAAAAAGGACTTTGAATTATGAAATACAAATAAAAAGCATGGTCACCGGGTCACTTTTGTAATTCAGTAAATGCTCGAGAAGCAAAGAATATTTTTCCCAACTAATGAGATAAAGTTATCGACATGAACCACAAATTGTTTTGCATCAAGTTATCAATATGAAACACAAAATGTCCGGCTTTAAGTTTTGTTGCATGTTAGAATGGCTAAAAAACCATTTTAGTTAATTAAAAAAACTACTAATGGCATTTGGTCAGAAACCATGACCCCACATCACACGGTCAACTCACTTAAAACTTTATTCCAAACTTGCTACTGTAGTTATCTTCAGTAGCAGCAAGAATTTGTAGATGATTTATAAATTCTTGGTACCAGGCAACGATAAATTGCACACTATGCAACACATTAACAAAAATCAAATCCAAATGGTTTTTATCAAACCGATGAGTGGATCCAAGCCCAATCAGCAAAACTCAATAAACAAATTAGGAAATTAGGAAATTCACCGATCAACTGCTGGTCATTTTAACCAATTGGTGACTGCCAGTTTTCAACATCGCTGGCTGATTGGGGCCATTAGGGATGTGGTACAAGAATTTGCAAATTATTACAGGTCTTAAGATGCACTAGTGAATCGCAATATTTCACTACTGCATACAACAAGATCGGTATCAGCTATTGGTTCGAAAAAATCATTCTGCATTTGGTACCATTCAATTTTTTATTTATTGACTTGGTACATGTTCAGCAATAAATCTATACTAAATCCATAAAATGCTGAAGTAATGAGCCAATAAAATACTAACCCTATATAATCAAAATTAGAAAAGATGAAAGTCTTCTCTGGATCAAATCCTAAGGCAATAATATCTTTGGTATTTTCAATTGCCAACCGATGAGCTTCCTCAACTGTTAAGTCTTTCCACAAAAACTTTTCATCGTCAGTCAACTGAATAACAAGGGGAACATCAAATGCCTCTTGAAGCCATCTAAAATAGCAAAATTAAAAGATCAGAAGTAAGCAACTAACTTTTAACAACTTGTATTAAAAAATTGGCACAATAAAAAAAAATCTGTTTCTGCCAGTATTGTCAGGATTGGTACAGGAACAAACCAATATACGTACGTCAAGATATTCACAGAATTGTACAGTGTTAAAGAGGGCTTAAAAATGTCACATCGCTTACTTGTGAGCACACACATCGCTAGTGTGCGGTGATGTGGTAGCCTGACGAAGACAGTCGTTCTGAGCCCCTCCAACTCCAGAAAAACCAGACTGTTGAAAATATGCAAGAATATTGGGACGAAAAATATCTTTTTCTTTGGAGTCGAAGCGTACAAGAAGTATGGCTGTGCGAAAAAATCTAGTAGAGCTCATTTGGCTCAAGCTTAGTTGGACGCACTGAGCGAAAACTTGAATGAGTGAGTAATTCGGGTTTGCCGCGTGAAACATGCACAACCAAATTAAGTTGGTGATGAAGTTCAAAGGCAATCACCGATCACAGGTTCTTATAAGTCTAGTTTTAACTCATTCTGAATTTAGTTTTTTTTTGGGGGGGGGGGGGCTTGGACTGTAAACATCCGAACATAGCAAGAGTCACAAAACACTTAAAGAGGGAACTAAAGTTGTACCAATACAGACATAGCATCGGTATCAGATTCGATACTTCTTAGCGAGTCTTTACAGATACCATACTTGAAAGAAAAATTGTGTGCTCCATGCCTGCTGACTGCCACGATTCTGGAAATGGCATCTCCACACAAAGTCTCATCCTGAACGAAATCAGTATTGGCATCGAGAACTTTGTGTTCCCTGCCTTCAGGCTGCCATGATCCCGGAAAAAAAGTGCGCAACACCAAGTCTCATCTTGAATGAAATCAGTATCAGCGTCAGCATCAGTACAATGGATAGCGCGCAATATCGATTCGGTAGCTGTATTGGATCGGTACGGTCTTACTTAGAGATAGAGCAAAACACTACAACCTTTGTGCTCGAAGCAATGGAATGAAGCTTGCAGCGTTTTTTATTTAACCACAAATTTTTTTCATTTTATTTTTACTATTACCCATTTATTTTATACGAATTCAACACCCTACACTCTACACTCACTCACTCCAGCAATAGTTAAAGATATTCAGCAATTAAAACATCATCATCATATTGGAAATCAAACATATCAGCAACAGACATTTGGACCCTCAACGTTTACGTCTTTTCCCTCTAAAAACTCACACAACACCCATGCGACAGCGCGCTCACTATCCCCAAACTGCAGTACTACAAATTTTATTTATTCAGGATTCCCTATTGCAAACAATTTTTTAAGCATAAGAAACAAGAGTCAGTAATCGATGGGGCTGTACCGAACCGAACAGAGGGTGTTCGGTTCGTTCGGTGTTCGGTCTTTGAAACGCAAAATACCAAACCGAACATATTTTCCCTTCTAATTGACGGATTTTGATGTTTGAATACACCATTTTGAAGGTTTTTCGCCAGCTTTCTGTTGGTCCAAACTTCAAGTTCCTAGCTCTAACGGTTCAGAAGTTATAAGGGAAAATGTAAAAGTAGTAGAGACTTTTTAATGTTTAAACAGAGTTTCAACATCTATGGACTTACAAGTCCATGTGAAAATACCTAGGTACATTTGATAAGAAACTTGTGCTTTGATGAATCTTTGTGAACTGAGTTCTTTTACATTTTAGTTTAAAATAGACTGGCTTGGTACATTTTTGTTCGGTTCGGAAGTGTTCAGTGTTCGGCTTATTTAAGGTTTGTTCGGTTTGGTTCGGTTCGGCTGACAAATTCTCGTTCGGTACAGCCTTAGTAATCGACAATTTATTCATATATAGGCCTCCAGTACATTTGTAAACGTAGTTTGGCGTTGTAGTCAAATATATACATCAAGGTATATGTAGTCAAGGTTATACATCATAAGGTAAGAGGTAAACACATAATGAGTGGGGAATGAGGAGAACAAAAAGTCACAAAGAAGAAGAATTACACACTACCACCATTGGGAAAATTCCATTAATTCAACAAGAACCACCGAAAGTTCCCCCTTTTAAATTTTCGGTGAAGTTTTAAGGCCGTTTATCTTCATCAAAACAGTACGTAACGAAGCACAAATTTAAAAAAGAATGTTACATGGTTCTGGCTACCATCGTGCAGACGATGCATTAGTGATATACATTTACACTGCCAACCCCCACTGCTTGTCAAGCTTGGCTTTCACATCAGAACCCACTGAGTGTTCCATCAACATGTGGGAGGCACCAGTCAGGTTCATGACGGGAATCTTCTTGCCCTTGAAACGAAAAATTTGTGCTTCATTGCGTACTGTTCTGATGAAGGCAAACGGCCTTAAAGCTTCACTGAAAATTTAAAAGGGGGAACTTTTGGTGGTTCTTGTTGAACTACTGGATTTCCCCCAATGGTGGTAGTGTGTAATTCTTCTTCTGCGTGTATTGACAATAACCCACTGTAAACGGCAGTTGCCGATCTTTCTATTGTTGAACAAAAAGTAAAAGTACTAAGCAAGTCAATCTAGGCTACCTTTTAATGCAGGTAATGAGACGTCACGGTAAATTGCTTCGAGCACGATCCAACTTTAATCAATGACCAGATACTCGGCTGAACTCAAAGTGAAATTATTGGGCTTGCACACGCCTAGTACTAAGAATTTTGTAACTTAAGTGCTTATCACAACTACACAATTGCATACTTGCTACATAGACTATGTATTGAAGGCCCTGGTTGAGCAAGTGCTCACCACCATTACAATGTTCAAAGATAGCAAATATAAAATACAGTTAGACCTCGATTATCCAAATACCGTGATTATCCAAACTAGCATTCTAGCAAAATATTCAGAAAGTTGCCCGTTTTTGGAAAAGGAATAAGCATTGACTTTACATAATCTATGTTTATGGAGTCATTTCATTCAAGTTTTTCTTTTCAGTTGTCTTATACAATCAAGCATAGTTTACAAACCCTAAAACTGAATAAATAACACAATTTTCCTCTGTTGTATTGCATGTAAACTGGATTATCCGAATCAAGGCCATGCACATGAATGATTGCATAATCACAGATTTTTCCATAATGGAGCAAACCCGCTCCCTGGACAAAAGAAAGATTAGAAAATGGGCCATCTTAACGCCCTCCCCAGTTTTTGCCAAACTAGTCTGTAATGGTCCATGGGCATTTCATACGCGATTCATGGTAATCAAACTAAAAGCGAACAACAAACATGTTCTCAGCTTTAAGGCTCATTGCTGCATCTTTCACTTACTTGGTAAAAATGAATGGAATCAAGTGGCCAAGGGTCATAGCTTCTGAAGATGGGCCCCGTCCTGTGTATAAGAAGAAGGGCTTCTTTTGCTCATAGCGGTCAAGGATCAAATTCATGTCCCTGAAAAGAAGAATTAAAATGAACGACTGAAACATAACTAAACATTATCGGGGAAAAATCAAGCTTTCATTGTGCCGGGCATTCCTTCCCCACTCCATACCCACCATATTTTGTTTATAGTACCAGGAGTGGCTCATGCTTACGATTATCCGGTTGTAGGAAGCTGAACAGGTTTAGAATATGAACTCGGAGCCGATTCATTTATGAATTAACATACGAGGTCGTAAAGCAGGCGATCATATTTTTTTTTTACTTTTTTCGGCTTATTTTTTATTTCATAAGTCACTCCTGCTTATCTTTATGTCGTTGTCAGCCGACAATGCCGTTATTTTAAATAAAGCTGATAGTCAAGAAACTTACAAATACATGCACAAAACGTGCGCACTGTCTTGAGGAGCTTTTTAAGGTTAGGGGGTTCCTGTGGAAGCACTTGACTCCTTGTTCCCCGAGCACCTTATGTACACATTCACTTCTACTTAGGTGTCACATCTTTTTGTCAAGATGTCTACTGCATACCATTGTAAACGCCGATTGCCGGTTTTCGCTGTGATAAGTCAAATGGTTCTCCAAAAATGAAGCTCCCAATGTGTTTCTTCCTTTATAGGTGGGTGGTAAGGCACACTGGTGCAATATTCTATTAAATTTAGCCCTTCCCCTTTAACCGTACATTTAGATATTTAAATACTATTACAGTCAAATAATTCTACGCAAAATGAAATATATGCTGAATGAAGCGTCATGTTTCAAATGTCCAAAATTATTCCCCGTACTTAGTTCACTCCCCCCCCTTCCTTTGTAGATCGATTACTAAAAAAATCGCTAAAATAAGTAGTAGGCTGCAATGACTAATCTTGATGCAACGCCGTGTAACTGAATGCATAAGAAGCTACAAAGTAACGAAGGCCCGTAGAGCACACCACAGGACTGGCTTGTCACAGAAGAATTCCCTCTAAGGGCACCTTAGAATCGCATAAATACAGTAAGAAAGATATTTTTCGCAGAGATGTCTCAATACCCACCTATGTGAGAAAAATGTCCCTCTCCGCAATAAGTGGTGAGCCTTCTTTCCAGTTACTCTTTCTATTCGTTGGACGAGTGCTTCATCGATCTTGCTACTGCCAAATCGCCCTGTAATAAGGCCCAACAAACAGATTATATGCTAAAAAATGATCCCTTAAAATATCTTGGAATACAGGATGTCACTAGCTAAATTAGACATTGATAGGCCAATAAGTGGTTACAAATAGCATGTCTCTTACTACAAAAAGACAAGTTCAATTAAATTGTAACACAAGAAACGTACAATTTCAAAAATAAAACGACATTCTTCCCCAATATATTCTGTTTAAAATAGTCACATCGTTTACTTTGAAAAATTTGAGTGCATGTTTTCATCTTGTAGCCTACACTTAGATTTCACGCCAATTGGTACGAATATCTTTTCCTTTGGAATCTAAGCGTAAAAGACGTAAAGAATATCTTCTGCAAATTTCCAAGTCTTTCGTTCTGGAGATGGAAAACCTCAGACGACTGTCTTCTGCAGGCCACAACAGAAAATACCGCTATTTCGCCTAGTCAGTTTTGTCTCCATACAAGACGGAAGTAACAGTATTTTCTGTTGTGTTCCGAGACTTTTCATCTCCAGAACGAAGACTGTCAAAAATTTGTGGAAGATATTGAGAAAGAATAACTTTTTGTTTTTGAAATTGTGCATTTCTTGTGTTACAACACACTCGATATGTGCATTGCCATTAACCTAACCACTGCTATTGCACATCATTTGAAGAGCAGTGGCCTTGACTTGAATTTCCACATCTTTAAGCCTGACAAAATTAAAAAGATGGTTCCCGGGCACCAACGGAGCACCTCAAAAGCGCCGTGTTGAATTTTTTTTTAGGATATCTGGCAAACTTAGCACGAATTTCCTCAATTGTCTTTAATTTTTGACCGAATTCAATAAACCATTTTTAGCATCACGATGAGCCCCCTACAGTTACATTTGAAACATATGGCTGTGAAAAGAAATAAGTTTGGTTCTCAGGCATTTTCTTTTCAAAAGTAACCACGCCACGAGGCTTTTTACGTATTTATTTTTTTGCAAGTAACTGAAGTCTGCTTTTAGCTGCTCAAAACACTTGATTTTAATTTTACGGAATCTATTTACAGCTAACCAATTCGTTTTTTTTTGTACGGTGCTAAATTTAGCTTGCACTAGCAAATAAAGAGCAATGACCAGGGACAAATCTGACCACTAGGTAGACCCAGAGAACCTATCTTTTTACCCCATGAACTATGGTTAAAGAATAAAAAAAAAAAACCTAATCTCCTCATCGATTCTTGAGTTCTTTGTGCCTAAGAATTACTTTTCTGACTTCACTTGGCTTTTATTTAATTGGCTTTTAGACTAGCATACTGTATCGATTGTTATAAATGGGTATCAATACTTGATACGTACAGTTCTGATGAATCAAGTTGCAGATATTTTAATTGCTTGATAAAGATTCCAACAAGGGAATCAAAATGTTGACCTGTTTAATACCTTGTGAACTTCATGGTTATTTTAACTAGGTATATATTTAATTGTGTTGTTTTTCTCAGGCTGGTAGGTTTGATGCAGTTCATGCAAACTCACGGATGTAACGGCAGACACCGTGAAAGTGCTAAGACAAATCACTGCAGGCCCTGCTGTTACAGTGGCCAGACTTGAATCTGTTTACTTGAACCTTTACACTGCAACCAGCAGGGATGAACGACTTTTCATGAAACTTATAAAACTGGGACAACCGACGCAAACTGCCCATTTTTCTTATGACGGTTTAACTGAGCAATGATATTTTTATTGACGTAGTAGGCCTAAGTCGAGATAAAGAAAGGTGTGACCTTATCACGTCCACAAGATCTCAACGCAACAAACAAAACAAAATGTTGTAATGAGTCATAATCTTCGTTGTAATGGATTATGAAAGCAGTTGGTATGCCTTTAGTCTAGGCTAAATTTAATTTCTGTATGTATTAGAACATTTCTGGTCATAATGCTCTACAAGCATCAATTCAATTTCGAACCTGTCCACTGTATCGGCTTCAGTCTTTAAAGGGTTTTTTTTTAATTAAAAAAATTTTAATGGTTATTCCAGCTACAAAATTTATTTTAACGAGATATTGGAGATTATCGCGATAACTTTAAAAACTTTTATTGGGATAAAAAGTATTTGCATCATGCCACCCCTACTATTTAGTATTTACGTAGGCCTACTGTACTAATCAATACGTAGGAATGTGTTGCATGTAATACACAGGAACTTTGCCATGAACGAGGAAGAAAAAATGGGTTGGCAGAGTCATTTTCATTTGGCTATGGTAGAGTAGGCTAGTATTTCAAGGGAAGCTCTGCTTTGATAGAGTAATTCTTGGAATTTGGCTAAAAGATGCCCTGCCAATTGGTGTTCTTCTTTTTAATTTTTATCTTTTGTGCTTTTTTTACTGTACACTAAGATGTTATCCAGAACAGGTACCCATCGACACTGAAGGAGCCTAGAGATGCACCGATGTTGGTATCAGACATCGGAAATTGGTCTTTTTTGGCTACATCGGTCATCGGAGCACCGGCAATTTGGTTTTAGGTAGCAAATGTTTTATAAAGCATTGGTTATCCACAATTTTATTAAATCAATTTGTGTCAGGTGTGTCCATAATTAACTTCTGGGGTGCTAAATTTCAGGCTTACAGAAATTTTTAAGTTTATTTGTGAAATCCTCTTAATTAATTTTTACTAGGGCCTACATGAAAAATGTAACTTACGGCCCGCTGTAGAATGACTGCTAAGCATGAACTCGTGCTTAGTTTCTACGTAAAGTTGCAACATTTCGATAAAGTCGTACTTTAGGTTAAAGTCGCACATATTATTTCGACTTTTTAACCGGTATTATAAAGTAAGCTCTAGGGCAAGCTTTACCGTAAAGTCGCTTGTGGGTTGTCTTCGCAACTGTTTCGAGCGGTCTCCTAAGTCCAGGGCCGACTTTACCACCTTTGCGACATAAATAATAAAGTGGGACTTTAAGATAAAGTTAAAGTCTGGCTTTAGCCTTAAGCAATAGCAGTCGTTCTACAACTGGTTGAAGTGGGGGTTAGTTTCACTTTACTTTCTTAAACATCGGACCAAGAGATATCGGAATCAGACGACGTTTTTTCAACATCCGAATCGGACATCAGAATCAGTATAGGCTACTGGCGCATCCTTAAAGGCGCCTGGTAGTCACTCATTCAAATTAAGGGTCAAACAGAGGCCAACAAGCCGAATCATGGTAAGAACCCCGGCAATGTTCAGAGTAGGGCAGAATAGATCTCATACTACCAAATGAAATTGGTAGCTAATCACAGTCCAGTTGGTGGTGGATCTTGTAATAATTATTTCGAGAGAGGTAGCAGTAGATAAATCATAAATCGTCGCTAAGAGAGAAAATAGCCCACACTTTAAAAGGAACATCCAGTGGTGCATACAATTCTTACTGGACAACATTTCCTACAGATGTTTCATATTTCCACAGCCTTTTACTAAATATGGGCCAAGCCATTTTTCGGCGAATTTCCAGTTCTCTGAAATGTCCCACCAACCTTGTTCTGGCGTTCTGTCATATCCTTCCCCCCTGAGAACATCATCTTCAAATCGTGAAATGAAAGTAATGAAATGAACGACCACTGTGAGGAAACTCAAAAGTATGCATATCTTTAAAAAAAAAAACCTAGACATAGCCTATAGGTTACCAAAGTTAAAAACAAAGTTTAGAGTGACATAGTATGGAATGCAATGGTACCAAATACCGTGCATTGTTAAAATACCAGTATTGTTTTAATATGAAAAACGATGCTAAAATTATAACAATAGTTCAGTCAGTCCTTGTGTTGTAGGGCCCAAAGCAGTGTAATACCGTAAATCGTGGATTAAACGCCCATGGGCTTATGCAGTTAATTTGGTAAAAATAGGGGGATGGGCTTTAAATCAAGCATTATCAATTTTCTAACCTTTCTGGACATCTATTACAGAAAATTCGAAGCTTTTGAACGACCTCTGAAAGACCAATTTTTAAATCTTTTTAATTGCTGTGAAGAAGGGAGGAGGCTTAGGTGAGAGACGCCCAGGCCTTGTGCAGGTGCTAGAAGCTAAAGGAAGAGTCCACTATTACTACAGGGAGGGAGAATGGGCCAGTAAACATAGCAAGCAGTACTTATCTTTATTCACATCATATAACTTTTAGTTAATTTTTCGTAGAAAAACGACAATTTGAGGTGTGGGCTTTAACTCCACTGTTACATGATTTTGACTTTACAGCATTTTAGGGGGTGGGCCTTAACTTCAACTGGGCTTTTAATACACGATTTACGGTAATCAGTCATAGATCAACAATGGTCACATTAGAATTCTAAACAATAAGCAAAAGTGGAGCCAAATTTGTGGACCTCTGATGCTACAACCAGGCAAGAACCTACAGAAAAATAAAATTGAGTTCAAAGTTCAGTAGCCTACTTGGTGATTATTTTTTAAGTGTATTTTTTTGGAGGGGTGAGGGGCTACGTAAATGAAATTGATGAGTCCATTTCCAACCTTAATTAGTTTGATTAGGCAACTTAAAAAAAATACTATTGGCACCGGAGGAAGTACCGCCAAATTTTAAGAACCGTTAAATACCGAGTACTGCGGTACATAGGCTGGTACCGGCACTGTCACAAAAATTTCGGGTACCACCCAACACTAGCGCAAATACACCAAGGTTTGGAAGTGTCACGTATAGCCTATTTTTTTAACTTTCATTATCCATTTTGCGCACTTTCAAAATCAAGATACTCATAGTATCTACTAGCTAATTTTCGATGGACACCCGTCTATCTTCTTCAGGCTCTTCTAAGGTGTGCACTGTCCTTTGGTTACATCTCTGCTTCTTTTAGTTGGGGTTTGAATTTGGCTGTTGTTGTAGCCTCTGATATTTACAAGGATGTTGGGCTCTGGCCTCTACTTGCCCTGCTCCATTCGTGTACAAGCAGTTCATTAAAGTCTCTGCCGACCAAGTGCATCACATTGGAGTTTGAAGAACCTTGGGTGTTCATCAGTGGACAGTTATGTTGGACGTGGTGTTGGATGGCAATAGACTCAAGGCACTGACGGTGACAGTCACAGGCTACACCAACTGCCAACTTCAAACCCCTACAAAAAGAAGCAGAGATGTAACCAAAGGACAGCAGACATGCTACAAGAGCCTGAAGAAGATACACGAGTGTCTATCAAAAATTAGCTAGATCCTTGAGTATCTTGATTTTGAAAGTGTGCGAAATGGATAATGAAAGTTTTAAAAATGATGACATTGAGTTTCAAAGTAATACCCATAATGGATTTGTTAGTGGTATAGCCTATTCTTACGAACAAATGTACCGGAACATGAGAAGAATAGTGCCTCCTCTCCGATCTTCAGGCCAAGGCCTACCTCAATTGTGCCACTGCACTTTTCCTAACCGACTCTTGGGGCAAAGACGGTTTGGCTCCAATAATGACGGTCACTTGTCCCAACAATGGAGGGGTAGCAGCCCTCCGATTTCGCAAGGCAACCATAACGCCATGACTGGTGTAAATTCGCCCAATCGGAGTACAAGTGAATGCGGCCATTAAGTCCAAGCAGAGATGATTTTGGAAGACCAAACAAAGAGTTTTGCCTACAAAATGTTATGGGAAACAGCTGGGTCACGTGATACACCTCAATTGAGGTAATTCTACCATAACAAGATATGGATCAGAGGGAGGCACTTTGCTTTCCATAAGCCGCAAGAACATGTGTATCTTGAAGGACATATATTTGCCTCCATCTTATTCGTGAGAATCATTTGTGTTTTCCGTACGCTTACGAGTACGTAATTGGTAGTTTCGTAAACTATATCGAACAACTCAGCACTGAAACCCTACCGTACCTCAACAAAGTATTTCATAAACGATCGGAGAATTTTCCGATACCTCAGAGTGACATCACCGCTGAAGCATCGTACTCACCCACTGCTCGAGGCAGTTTTGTGATGAATCCTCAACTAAGATGATGGACTTGCAGTTATTCTTCATTAGGATTATTTCGGGGACAGCGGAAGAATACCAACTTCCGTCCGATTTCTTTTTTTTAATGGACTAAGAATTACCTGCTGAATAATGTTTTCCTCTTCCATTTTTGGGGCAAATGCACCGTTTGGCCATGGTGAAGGTCCAAAGTTACACTACGCGAGGTAGGCGTGACGTCATGTTGTTGCCAGCAAGCAGGCTCGAGGCAGACGGCACCATGCAGGAAAGCATGAAACTGGGCAAGTCGAGCAAGTGAAACGCCAAATCCCAACCAGTTCATTACCTCAAGTTAAATACCGAAGCCGGTTCCTAACCTAACCGACATTAACAACAACACCACACGAAACTGACAATAACAACCCACTTATCTGACCTGTTTATGGGAAAAAAATATCAGCTGGAAACATGGAAGAAAACGGGCTCTCATCCGTCAGCGCAAAGAGTGCGGCTTTCATTAATTTCTGACGGCCAAACAAAGCCTTTGCCCCAAAAATGTTATGGGAAAATGTTGTTCAGCTGAT
>JAHWFP010135532.1:0-17389 GCA_023313725.1 Lithobius niger | reverse complement strand
TATAGTGAGCACCATTACATGCTCGAAGCCCGTATCACGTTTTGTGGCAGCATTCGGTTTTTGTGTAATCGGTTGGTAAGTTTACGAAAGTGCCCCATGTGATGACCGTGAAACACACCATCACGGTCATTAACCCAAAGCTCATCAGATTCCTCACCATTGTATCATTAGCCGACAACCACGAACTTGTATGGCACACATATTGTTTGTTACCATTTGTGAAAAGCTCTGCTGACACCAAACACTTTTATACCATACTGTAGGGCCAACTTCATTCCGCATAGGTGTTAAGTTTAACTTACTAATTAATTTATCATAATCGATTCCAGTCTGGGATTTGCTCACAACATTCCACGGGTCCACGAAGTCATCTTCTTCGGCGTCTGCCCCATCGCCGCATGCTCGACTTCGTAGTTCATCGGATTCAGAAACATTCAGAGAGTCTGCCATCTGGGCCGAGATATCTGCTGACATGATAGTATACTCTATCTTAAAATCGCCAATCCCGTCGCACTACACCTACACCATTCAATGACTGCAGTATACTCAACGTTGCATCAGCATCTCTCACGATTTCGATACACGCGGAATAATCACATCAAGAATCACATACCGCGACTCAACGTAAAGGTCAACTGAGAACGGTTCTCGTTGGTTCGCTTCCGCTAAGCTCTCTTGTTTGCCCTGCTTGCATCTTGGACAAATTTTATTGCGCGCGTATAGAATTTTGCATTATTATGTTTGTGCTTGTATTTGGTGACTGCGTAAACCCTCTCATGGTAGTTTTTTCCGAGTTTTTTTTTATGGGGTAGGAAGAGAGATGAGGGATTCCATACACCAGCTTTTATGTTCTCTGTTGGTATTGGGGTCCGGGACTTCAGAGCCTACTGAGGGTGGGGGCGTAATTGGGGATTCAGCGGGGAGAAATCTGGATTCATGCGGTACCTTCCTAAACGACCTAACAGAGCGAACCAAACGCACCACTATTGGTGACAGTTTGGCACATTCCCTGCTAATATCCGTGTTGATGCGGCTTGATTGACGTCAACATCGTCAGCGACGAATCCGTTTCGTCAAAACTGTTAGCTCGCGCATGCTCAAACCTCCATCCCAGCAAACCACCTCTCTGAGATGGTTCGCAATTTGGCATTGCTCTTGCCTGGTCACATCTATTAGCCAATCCTGGTTAAATCCATTAGCTAGGTCTGGTCGCGGTGAAGTATGACGTATCAATAAGCTGCTGAGCTCGTTGAACTGTATTGTAGTTTAGGAAGGTACTGAACGGCTGACGCACCATCACTGCGCACGCGCGACGTCAAGTTTGGAGCCAAACTGTCTGTAACAGTGGTGCGTTCTGTTCGCTCTGTTCGGTGCTTTAGGAAGGTACTGATGGTGTTCGGGAAGGAGGAAGACCAGTGGGAGGCGGCGGGGAACAGGAGCTGGGCTTGGGAGGGGCAACGATGAGGAGGAGAAGCAGAGTGGCTACCTGAGAGTGAGCTTGTGGATGAAGCAACGCTATCTGGAATTGATGGAGAAAAAGTGGGTAGGATTAAGGGAATGATCTAGAATGTGGCGTAGTAGTGGTATGATCACTAGGCGGTTTCAAAGACTTTTTGAGAAGGGGTGGCTGTCCCAGGGATTGTGTTTTCGGGGGAGTATGGGAGTAAAGAGTGGGAGGGGGCAAGATGAAGAGGTTCCAAAGACAACTTGGTCATTGGGCTTTGGCGGCTAACAGGGTCACACTGGAGAGGTGGCGAAGGAGAAAAATAGTTTGGTCAGGTTTCGATGCAAGAAAGGTGTAGGTTGGGAACATTGGCACATGAGGGATTGGAGGAAGTGTTCTTTTGTTCCGTGCTGGGGTTTCCTGGATACGAGGGAGCTTCTTTGAAGAGCGGGAGGGAAAAATGAGGATGCGACGTGTGGTACTTGTGGGAATGCTGATGATACCCTAGAGCAAGTGCTGGTTGACTGATGAGGAATGGAGGATCTGTGTTTTGGGGGCTAAAGTGAGGGCTTACGTGAGTGCCCTTTAACATTTAATGCTTCGTTAATTGTAAGGATTAACTACTGAACTAGCCCTGTTTAATTAATGTTAAGAGTCGAGCCAGGTTGGGTTTACGAGCATAAAGAATGAGAGAAGAATGGGTAGGAGAAGGGGAATGGGTGAGGGGGAGAGAGGAGGGGGGAGGGAGGAGGTAGGGGGAGGGCGGAAGGGAAGGTATGAAGTGGGGAAGGAGTGCTCTCCTTGGGTGGTGGAAATAGAGAGGTGTGAACTAGATCCATTGGGACTGATCGTCCCTTTGTTTTGCAGCCTCCGACCCGGTTTCAAAAGGGTTACCACACCATCATCCGTCTCCATCAGTACTCCAGGCTTGACGTGCGGAAGTTCTCTTTTTTCAACAGTATTGTGACTCAATGGAAGAGTTTATCCTCTCCCCACCTTTGAATTTGTCTTCTTTAAACAGTTGGAAGTCTGCTTACGGCCGCCTTGCGCCTCGCACATGATTATGGAATGACTTGTCGCTTTGACTTTTCTACATATTGGCCTCTTAAGACCTTGCCTCTTGGCCGTGTACCTTCTTGTGTTATGTTATGTTACCTAACTTGTTTAGTTTTCTCGTTCGTTCCACTTTAATCAATAAAGTCTGGTCTGTACAATCTCTTGCTCCGCATATAATCAAACTTTTGATATAATGAACCAAGGCCAGTTTCCAAGTTATAAAGCAAAAACCCCATTGCCCCCCCCCCCCCCCCATCAAACATTAAATAAAAATTGCTTGTGCCTTGTGATTAGCCTAGCTATAACTGTTGGGTCGGTCCATGCAATGCAACGTGCCATCTCCAACGGCTAGAGCTATATCAGAGCTACTGCCGGTTGTAAAATGTACATGGGCAAGATTACTCAAGAAGCGTCAGTTGGTGATGTAGTTGCTTTTAAACCAAAACCACGGCGTGTTTTCACGTACCCGTTTGTTAGTTCAGCTTTGAGTCGATTCATCCAATTCGTCCTGCAGAATCAATTATAGAGAACCCATACGAAAAAGCGACCACAAAGTAATAACCAGCATTATCATGACCAGTAGCCCTGACAAACTAAATGAAGCTAAACACACCAAAAGTTACAGGAAAGCCAACTTTACTACAATTAATCGTTAGCTCCAACTATTCGATTGGGAAAGCTAGAAAGACAGAACGAATGCAAATATTGACGAAGGCTGGATGATCCTGAAGTCCCTTATTCTTTCTCTTGACAACGAACACGTACCCCTTTCCAATAATGCCAAAAAAATATGAAAAAACGTTCATCAACAGGGCATGGAAACCTTTCACCAAATACAGAAACAGATCATGGAAACATTATTGTGAATGTCCCTGTGAAGAGACTTACCAACTCTACAAAACCAAAAGAAACCTTCGTACCAATGCTATCAGAACCGCAAAAAAGAATTTTCAGAGAGATATTTTTGACAAGAGTAAAAAGCAACCTGAACTACTTTTTAAGTACATAAATAGCAAAAGGAAGCATAAGAATAGCGGCATCAAAGTAAGAGATGCCTACGGTAAACTTACCTCTGATAATAAAAGCACCGCAAATGCATTTGCTCTAAAATTCAAAGAAACTTACAATGTTTCCACCCAGGATATCCATGCAAATAATAAATCTATCGTTGATAATGTTAGCTGCGAAGATCGCATCCTTGACGCCGAGATCGTGGCTCATCTCGCCAATCTCAAAGAATACTCATCTCCTGGGCCTGACGATATCTCAACGAATTTCCTTAAAAACTGTAAAGAAAACCTAGTCAGCCCTCTTACCTTCATCTTCAATGCCTCACTTATGAAGGGCAAACTCCCTCAAGACTGGAAGGATGCAATTGTGGTGCCCATTTTCAAAAAGGAGATAAAGCAGAAGCCTTAAACTATAGATCTATCCCCCTAACTAGTGCCGTTGTCAAAGTTACGGAGAAGGCCATAATCAAGAAAATCAATGAATGTCTTGCTACAGAAAATTGGACAAATCATGCACAACATGGATTTACAAAAAAAGCGTTCAACTTTTACTAATATGCTAAGGGCTTATAACAAAATTAATAATGCTATTAATAGCAAAATGCCTTACGATATTATTTATATAGATTTCGCAAAAGCGTTCGACAAGGTTGACCATCCCAAGCTTGTGCATAAACTGAGGGCAGCTAATATTAATAGTGGAATTATCAACTGGATTAGCGACTTTCTATCCAACAGAAGATTTAAAACCCGAATTAATGACCAGTTTTCAGACTGGCAAATTATCACCAATTGTGTCCTACAAGGTAGCGTCTTGTCTCCTTTGCTGTTCAACATCTACATTGCTGATTTCACCAACTAACTTTGTAATGATGCTTACCAATTTGCAGATGACACTAAGACTATCCATTTTGTACAAAGACCTTGACAAATTAAAACTGCAAAACGATCTCGACAAGATTGCGCAGTATTGCGATAAATGGTGTATGAAGATCAACTATGACAAATGTGCAGTTCTGCATGGTGGTCAGCAAGCTATCCATCATCCATACTCTCTTCATCAAGTCACTATCTTGGAAAAAGAATCTGAAAAGGACCTGGGTATTCTTGTCAGCAGTGATCTCTCTTGGACCACCCAGTGCAACGCTGTGGCGAAGAAGGCTAAGAAGGCTTTAGAAGAACCTTGGGACCATACGCGCACATAGGTTTTCAGATGTGTACAATACTTACGTTCGTTCGCTTCTTGACTATAATAGCTCTATTTGGAGTCCAAATCTAATAAAGGATAAACTGACCATCAAGAATGTGCAACGCCGAGCTACCCGCCTTACTGAGGGTACAAGAACCATAACATATAAGCAACGACTCGACTTGCTGAAGCTTACCACACTTGAGGAAAGAAGGAAACGCGGAGATCTTATTGAATGCTTTAAAATCATGAAGGGATACTATGATGCTGACAGGAGTGACTTCTGGAATCTCTCCCCAAATATGAACACTCGTGGACACAGCTACAAGATCTTCAAACCGCAAGCCAGAGTCAACAACACAAAGCACTTCTTTACCCATCGAGTGGTGTGGACCCTTGGAACTCTCTCCCACAAAACATTATCTATGCTGACTCGGTTAACTGTTTCAAAAACCGACTCGACAAATTTTTGATTTAGCCCTTTTTGTTGTTTTCTCGTTTTGATGGAGCTTTTAAGCGAATCGCTTTTTGCTCTCTATTTACATATTATATAACAGCGAATAGGATGTAATCATCAGTAAAAATGGCGCATACACGTAAGCAGTGACGTCAGATACGTTTGAGTTTTGATGCTACGTGTCCCGATCTCGCACTGCTACGGAGTATTGCGTGGGCTGACCCTACAGACGCTGTAATGTAAATCTAAGGTGTAAATCACAGAGGTGTAAATCTGCGAGAATGACAATGACGACCGGGTGACGACTATGTTTTTCGCGTAAAGAACACACCCATGGCATTTTTCTAAAACTGGTAAAAATAAGAAATTAGACAAGACTGTTATTCCTACGAAGTGGCTTGTTACATGATTCGTAACTTGTACAATCTTACAAGGTTTCTGATACCGTACACAGATGTGAAAGCAATATGGAAATGTTAAAAACTTACAGTGACAGTGAACCTGAAGCAGAAACCCTTCCTGAAACTTCACGTAGGCCTAAGCCTCAAGAGACCATTTCGAAAGATAATGATTATTTCGGTTTAGATGATTCATCTGAGGATGAAACTTACGACATTGAACCAGTGAAAAAAGCTTTAAATCCTGCTGTACCGAATTACGTGGCGGCCGACTTGGCCAACATAGATCTATTAGTGAATTCTCGCCAAATAAGTAGTAATGCGTATGGTCCTCACGTTAATTCACTGTGTACCTTTTTTAATAGGCCTACACAAAGTGGTAGCAAACGCAAAATGAATGACTATTTAGGCACACTTCCACCTAAACGTAGAAATCTGGCAGAAAATATTTTCAGATGTGACGAAACCGACAAAGTTTTCAAACCCACTGCAGAAATTTATCCAAAAAGCATAAAATTTGAAATTCATCCTAACATAGAATCAAACATGCGCGATTCCCCCTTGTGTCGCCTGCCAAAGTATAAGGTGAAAACATTGCAAGGTCATAATATTTGTGTTAACAAAGTAGAATGGTGTGCAAAGCACTTTAGTCATTTACTGTTGTCTGCGTCTTTGGACAAATGTGTTAAAATTTGGGATGTCTTTGCCGGTAAATGTGTGTTTGCATCGAACATCCATCAAGCAGCTGTCCTGAGTGCGGCTTGGAGTACAAGTGGGACATGTTTTGTGAGCGTAGGATACGACAAATACGCTCGTATTGTTGATGCCGAATGTGGTGAGTGAGTTAAGATTGATGGGAAAGTACTTGCACACTTGATGTGTGTTATTTACTACTGATAGGTCGTTAGGGAAAAGAGTGGAACTTGGTGTACTGGGGTTCCCACCGATCTGGTAAACCTGAAAAAATTAACGGAATTTGAACTACATTAGTAACTAAGTGGGTTTCTCTGATTTTTTACAAAATAACCTGGGAAAACTACTAAAAGATTTAATGATTTAACAGCAACAATCAGCTGTCTTCATCAGTCCTAACCAGACGCCGAGAATCTTGCAACAGCACTTGTAACCTGCCCTTTATTTCCTCAAAATAACTCCTCCCCCCCCTTTTTTTTTGGGGGGGGGGGTCCTTCAATTGCTACTAAATACAAATTATTTATAAATTCAGTCAATTTATTCGAAGGGAATTTTCAGCTTTTCAGAACACAAACGATCTAACACCTTGGGATTTTTATCAAATTTGAATACTTTCTTAGCGATCAGTACATCGATAAAAATGCCACTTTCTGGGTTCACCAAAATGAAGTTCCAGGGCTTCCATGAGAAGAATAATACAGTGACCATTTGTCAAGAACTGTATCTTAAAAAAATAATTACCTTTGTATTATTCTATGACCCGTCTTTAGGACTTCTTGACTTTTTCTCTTTTCTCCAAAATTTCCTCATTTTTTCCCTCTTTCCTGGGTAACGAGATTACAAGGTTACGTAATATTCTTGAGCCCAGGTCTTAACGAAGAAAAGTTAGGACAATCAGATCATAACATTAGCGCATTCAAACTCGCCAGTATCGCAGCCTCCGATGCTTACAGGGTGATCAAGTTTCTCTCTCTCTCTCGCTCTCTCTCTCTCTCTCCAGCTTCTACTGCCTACCAAGCAGATCGCTCATGCTCGTATTCACCAAGCGAGCAACCCTTGGGTACGCCAGGCTCTGTATATTGATTACATCCGCTCCGCTCCACTCGTCTTATGCAGTTGGACGGCGAGAGACTCCAAGCACGAGAGGTGGGGGTCGCGATCGGAACTAGATTTAAGTAGGCTAGAGTTGTTGTTCTTTCCCAATCAATCTCGTGTCGTCTTATAGGGGAAAATTGGCACTGGCCACTAGCTAGCTGGCGACTAAAAATTTAGCACCAACGGCCACTTTGGGTTGGGCTTTACACTTGTCATGACGATCATGAATGGATTAAAGAGATTCCCTCTTTCAATAATGGCAAAAATCTGCTACAATTATTATTCATTTGTGGTGGTTTACCCCAAACCATTAGAATTCGTTGTTTTTAATTCAAGCATTAGCCACTTCCTGTCCAAACGTGTCGCGACCTCATTATTTACAAGGTAGCTAATGGTTGGGTTGGAGGGGCCGATTTTGGGTCGATTTTCTTACATCTATGCATTACGATTTCCGATGTTCGATGCATTTCGGTGTTAGTGGAATAAATTAAATCGGAACCCACCTAAATGGGAGATTACTGAGGGGGGTAGGAGAAATATGTCCACTGTCATTTTCAGCGGAGGTGGTGGGGAACGGCTGGCATCACCTAGCCAACCAGACCCTCCATGCTGGTAAAACCAATATTTGTACGATTACCGTATTGGTTCGCATATAAGCCGCACCCAGAAAAAAGTCTTTGCCAAACAGTGCACAGAAGCCAAATGTTTTCTCCACAATTCATGACCTGTAACGATGTGGCAATGTTGGTCTTAGTAATTAACAGACAACCTAATGTTGCGACTAAACGTTAGTACTCATTTATTAGTAGTGAGCAGCAATGTTTCGTATCCATATGGGGCCATGTTAGTTAAAAATGTTAAGTTAAATGTTTTTCTTAGAAATAACTTCAGAACAGTTGTAGTTAGTAATTTGTGGTTTCCACCATTGGAAAGCTGGCGAAAAAACTATTTTAAAAAATGGTGTATTTGTATGTCAAAATCGGTCAATAGTAAAATTATCGTAATTTCCACAAACAAATCAAACCGCAAGGGGGAAAAAATCGAAAAAACCTCGATTTTTATTCAACATCGATCGAATGCTCGATGTTTACAACATCGACATCGACATCCATTAATCGAAAATCGAACAACACTAATGCAGTGTTGTTTGATCGTTGTTTTCTGTGTATTAGCACTACCAAATTGTCTCCGGAGAGGTCGGTCGCCACTCGCCATTTGGCGAGTGGAAATCAACAGTTGGCGACTTGGAATTTAGCCTTACTCGCCAAATCGGCGACTAGCTACAGAGCATGCCACTAAAAAAGGGGTATCTCTGGAATCGTATAAGAGACGAACGGTTTGCGGCGTTATGCTCAGATTTATAACCTGGGCTATATAACTGGATTTTCTGTATTAATACTGGAGTTTAATAAAATTGCACAATTTTGGTAATGCATAAATTAGAGAAACATTTTATCATACAAGACGTATTTGATATGTGGCGAGTAAAAATTGTGAAATGGCGAGTGCATTGTAAGGTCTACTGGCCAAGTGGCGACTGCTACTGGATTGACATTCAGAAGGGTTGGTGTACATCGTCGAATAAACTGAAATTGTTTTACAACTTCCAATAAGTTCTGATGGTTCCATTCTGTTGTACAAATGATATTGTATCAAGCAAACAAATAAAAATTGATGTACGTTTTTAACAACAGGTAAAGAAAAGTTGTCCTACTTCCACCCCAGCTTCGTCTCGTGTGTCCGTTGTCATCCTTTTGATGAACATCTCTTTGTTACTGGCTCACATGGAAAATTGTTATTATGGGATACCAGAGAGAAAGTGGCTGTGAAAACTTACGATACCAATGCTGGGCAGGTAAGTCTACGTCAACACATGGTGTTATATTGTTAATGTGTTGTCTTTCAGGGAAGGACACCCATGTGGTAGTTCAGCTCATCTTCTCAAAAAAGGGTTGATGAAACAGGTTTACCTTTTCTGTGTAAGTTATTGCAGTTAACTCTTTGTCTGTGTGACTGGTATACGGACTGTGCTCAACAGTACACAATTTTTTCTCATTGTTGTTGCGTCAAGAATTAGTATTTTTCCAGCAAAAGGTGTTGGCTCAAAATTAGGGATGTGCGAGTAGAAAAATTGTAATTCGCGTCGAGCCGAGCCGAGTTTGCAACAGAAGAATCGAGTCGAGTTCGAGTATTTGATGGAAATATATTTTTTTTTGCAATTTTCCCTGTAATTTGTTTAGATAATAGGAACAAAGATGATGCTTAGTTGACTGTGTGGGTGATGGTTTTCCAGTTTTATGGATATAACTTGAAAATGGTATGAGCTATTGAATTTTAATCTGAACCATTGGAAAGCTCTCGTCGAGACGATCGATTTGCTATATTGGAATGTCAAAATCGGTCAAAAATTGACAAAGTTATCACATTTTTGCCGGATTCAAGTTTTTCGAGTATGGACGCGAGCAGCGAGCCGAATTCGAGTAGAAGTTTCATACTTGGCTCGGCTCGAATTTTTCGAGTATCGCACATCCCTACTCAAAATGGTGGCTCCCACCTAAATGACTGGACAATTTTGGGAAATTGATTTTTCATTTAGAGATTGCATTTCAGGTTCACTGCCATCGAAATGAAAAAAAAAAGACAAGTAAGGGCACACAAAAATAATTGTGCTTCTCAGGCCCCTTGCTGGTGACCCAAAGTAGCCAAAATACCTCCTGGTCGAAAATTGTTATTGCAATTTTAAGCCGACGTGTGTTACTGTTTTGTGTCTCGAACATTCCAGAGAGGAATACAAGAAAAATATTAAGTTGTGTAGGCCCTATCCAACTTTTGGGTCTTAAACTGCTCTATATTTACGTAGTACGTTTTTTTTATTGCAAATTGTTTGCTTTTTTAAAAAGAGCTAAAATATTATTTTGAAAAAAATTCCAAAAAAAAGGACTTTGAATTAAGAAATAAAAATAAAAAGCCTGGTCACCGGGTCGCTTTTGTAAATTCAGCTCTGCTGTTAAATAAATACGGACGCAAACCTATTTACATTGCCTCTTGGACTTGTATGTCAGACTGCCTGAGCGGGGAATCATACCCATGACCTTTGAGTTCGAAGGTCGTGGGTCCAATTCCCTGCTCGGGCGGTCTGACATAAGTCCAAAAGGCAACGTAAATAGGTTTGCATCCATATTTATTTAACCCATCTCGAACCCATTGGCTTTCCGTCGTGCATAATCTGCTCTTCTGTCACTGCACAGTTACGCTGCAATGGAGAATAATAGCTGTTGATTAACATACAACTTGATAGTTATAAATTTTTGTCTAAATGAAGTTGTATTTCTTCATAGGTATTAGATGTGATCTTCATCCAAAGTGGAAGTGAACTTGTATGTTCCAGCGACATTGTGATGCGCGATTCTGCTGATCGCACCATCATGGCCTGGGATGTAGCAACCGGAGCAATTTTATCAAATCAAATATATCAAGTAAGCGCTGTCCATTTTTGTTGCATTAAAACTGTTTTCCTAGGCTAAGTTGTTCTGAGACAGTCCGTGAGGCATTGTTTTGCGAGATACAGTACCAAAAGACTTATTTTCTGGTAAGGTCAACATTTTCAGATAAGTGGAGCACATTGCACATGTAGCTTTTTCAGTAGTTTAAAAGGCTGCATAAGAGTATTGCATTCCCCTCTAGTCATTTATTGACATTTACATTTGTGTTTCTATCAAGCAACATAAGCGAGTCTCCCCATTCTCAAAAGTAGAATGGTCAAATTCTTTGCAGTCATTTATTATGACAAGGATTTCGAAAGGTACACTTATTGAATTTACTAGTATAGCAGTTCTACATTTCGGATTTTAAATTCTGCGGGTAACGGATTTTAAACAAAATGAATAAAATTTAAAAGCCTATTTGTGAGCTTCCTAGCTAAATTGCTATTATACATTGGGACTGGGGGAAAAGGAGTTTGTCTTCGGGGGAAGCTTTCTTATTCCATATTAGTTTTCTGTACAGCCAAAACAGCAGAGGAGACTACTGCAACGACTTTGTCACCTTTTCAGCTTCAAAACAGTGCCAGAGAGAGACAGATGGTTATCACCGTTAGATTCAGCGACCAAAATTAGTTATAGCTAATAACTTTCTAGATGCTACTTAATGAAATAGCATTTTATCATCACATTTAAACACTACAGGAAGACGCGCCACCATAAAAACAAAACGACACACATTAGCTTCATTTAAAATAGTCTCTATACCGTTTTGCATGGATGAATAGGTGTACTCTCGAACCAAGTTCTCTATTAGCTGCTACTTATGAAATTAAAACGGCAGGTAAAAAAAAAAATTGGCCCTGAAAGCTGAAAATTGGGCCTTAAATCAAGTTGCCACAGCAACGTCAAGCCTCCGCATCACGTTGCATAGATGAATAAGCCTAATCTCGAACCCAATTATCCGTTAGCTACTACTTACCAAAATTCACTTGATATCCAGCACAAAATTTATTCTGGCAAGCCCTTAATTAACCTACAAGGCCCATCCAATCCAGGAATCCAACATCTCATTAGCCAAGACTTGGGCGAGCGTCTCACACGAAATGGCGCAAAGAAAACACGAGCGAGTCTCCCCAGTGAATACAGTAGGCTATGGTACAAACCTGTGTCGTCTTCTGCTAACGAAGACAGCAAGGGCATAACAATGATGTAAACAGAAATAAGCACGTATTAAAGGAGCTTAAAGAAGATAGGAGGACTGAAATGTTACATCTTTTCGTCAACAGCCTATCGAAAATTCGCAAAAATAGGATGGTGTATTTCCTTTTTTGAATTTAAGCGTTACTTGTAAAATCTGGACTTTCGAACTTCAGAATTCATATGGTTAGCTTATTTGTCAACATTCACTGGAAATCGATGAACTCTCTCTTGGTTTGGAGGAAGAAAACTTTGGTAAAACAAGCAGTTTCAGCAATGACGTAGATGCAGTCGGTCTTTTGTACGGTTCCGCCACTTTTGAAAATGTTGAGGCACACACTCTATCACGCACTGCTACAGTGCTGTCTTTTATATCTAAAAGTGGTAACCATCACAATTGACTGTTAAAAGTGTTAGCTTTTAGGCCTAGTTTTAGATTTTAGGCCTGATTTTTATGTGCCGTTTTAATATTGTAAGTAGCAGCTAACGGATAATTGGGCTTGGGAGTAGGCTTATTCCTTTATGCAGCACGACATGTTCTTCTGTGAACAAGGAAGATATATTCTTCCATTTCCACTGTGGTTGCCTTTCCTCCATGACTCGGTGGTGCTTTCTTCCGACACTCCGGGATGGGATTTGGAGGGGGGGGGGTGCATTGCATCGACCATTTCCAGGGAATGGGGGAGGCTTTATTCTTCCTGTGGGGCAAGATAGTCTTCTAGTTAGCACGACTGTCATATGCCAAAGGTCCCAGGTTTGAGTTAAGACATCCGCAACCCGTATCATTTGTGGGAGGAAAAGTCGCTTGTGATTCTTTGTGCTCATGTTGATAGTGACGTGTGAAAGATTCTAGGAATTTCTAATTGGAATTACCTGGAAAAATTGCCTTTTATGCCTGCTGGAACTACGGTATCGGTAGGAGTGCATCAAACCTCCAGTTTTCTTGTCATTGCCTTGTTGCATAGTCGTTGAAATTAAAGAGGCAATGTATGCTGGAATACCCACGCTCTCCTGAAATTAGTCCAGCCGAGGTTGGTCACCTGGCACTTGCCATGAAGAAGGGCAAGGCCACTGGTCCTAACTGGCTAAATGCATAATATCTTCGCTTTGCCGAAACTTTGGCTCTTAGCTTTATTGCCCCATCCTTTTTGCCTTGCATGCCCACGCTCATTCCCCAGAGCCCACTGGCAGGATTATTTTAAGACCCATTCTGAAAAGAATGACTGCTGACCTTACACCTGTGATAATTACCACGGCACTAATGAGTCCTATTTCAAAACTTGTGGACCTTGTTTTACTGGGTCGAATTAAGGCCCCGACTTCACGAGTGATTCTCAATTCGGGTTCAAAAAGAAGCACTCCACCTCACTGGCTGTGTATACTGTAAAGAAGGCCACCCGGAGATATTGTAGGTCGGGTTCTCAGGTGTATGGTTGTTTTGTGGATGTAACAAAAGATCAAGGTGGATATAATGCTGTGTTCCAGGCTCTTCATCAGCGAGGACTGCCATCGTCTATTACTGATCTCATTGCTAATTTCTATAAAAGACAAGCCATCCAGATGAACTGGGAAAGAGACCTTTCTGACCCTTTTACGGTTACTTGTGGGGTGCGACAAGGAAGTCCCCTACCTCCTTTTCTCTTCTGCCTGGTCTTCGTTGGAGCAGTTTCTAATATTTCTACAATGACAACTGGCTGTTGGATAAATGGTGTAGCCGTAAATATTGTCACCTTTGCTAACGCATCGTCCTACTGGCACCCAGCAGGCAAGCACTCCAGTTTCTGCTCAATAGACTCGTGTACCTAACATGTGACAAGGGCTTTACCTTCAATGCCAACAAATCTGTTGGAATTGTGTTTGGGAGGGGTGATGATGCAGCTTCCCTGCTAATGAACAACCACACATTGTCGTGGGTGGCGAACATCCGTTATCTTGGGAGTGGAGCTGGCAGCCGGCCTAACAGACGATAACCATGTAAGAAAGGTATGTAGCGAGTTCAGCAGAGCAGCTAACATGGTGTTACACACCTTTAGCTTTGCATCTGACGAATACAATCTTCAGCTTCTCAAGACTCGTGCTGCTGAACTTAATGGCATTCCAACATGTGACGACTTCCAGAAAGAGCTTTGCCATCGTTTATCATGGCGCTTTTAAAGGGTTCAACACCTTCCTCGGCAATACCACAACCATCTATCTTGCCTTGACGGCAAAATGTACACACCTAACCTACCACTGCTTATGAAGCAGGTTGCCAGTTGGAGAACTATTTTGGCCTCGGGACAATCTGCTGGTCAAGACGTGTAGGGGTGGGCCCCGAAGTCTGGGGCTTTGGTTTGGGAGGCATTGTTGCATAAGGACTATTGTCACTTAGTGGCTGGTGTGAAGTTCCAACACCAAGGGACCTAAGATTTATGCGGCAACGTGCCCACGACTTTGTTCAGGGTGTGGCGATACTACAAGATGATGATGAGCATAGTCTGCTGTCCTAATTCATTTCCTCCAGAATTCTAGTTGCTCTCACACATACACATTGTACCTTGTGTATGGAACATACATAAATAATAATAATGAAATGTCTTAAGCGAAATATAGCATCGTAATGCAGAGTTAGTGTTCATATTACACAATAAGGCGGTTCATACAAATTTTTTTTTAGAAAGTTGCATCTCCCTTGGTTCTATTCTAGTCCTTTTGGTCCAAGAACACTAAATTTAATTTTTTTGAAAATCAGATTAAATTTAGACCCTGCACATTGTAACGGACTCTTTTGCATATAAAATGTATAGGAAAAAACACAGTTTTTACTATAAGAAACGTGTAAACCCTTTAATATAGAAGTTTCAAATTATTTGTACATAGTTTGCTCATTCTGGTCTTCATTTTAACATTCAGTACCAATTTTGTCGACACTACACTATTTCGAAATCTTTCTAGGAACCTTTACGTGATTTTTCATTGATGCTTTGATCGTTGCGTTGTGTCTCTTCTCGCCAATTCCTTTGTGCGTCATTCTTGCCACGTCTTTAATTGTGCAATCCACCATCTGCATGTGGCACCTTAACAAAAAGCGGTGCTGCCACTATGGTTAAAACTTCTGTATTTGTAAGCCGCTTCTGTACCAGCTTGGAATCATGGACAAAATCGGTTTCATGCCACTAATCATCTGATGCCACTTCTTAGCTTTGAGATCAATTGCTGAACCCTAAACAGAAAAACATCAGTGTCAGCCGGAGTAAAGATGTTGTGCCATTGTATGCACTTGCACTATTATGTTGACTGAATCGATACGATCAGATTTTAGGATGGAGGCCAATTGTGCTAGAAGTAGGTTTTCTGCATGCAGGAAGAACCTGTTTCTGCGGATGCAGTGAGGCACAACTTCGTTTGCTTGCCTCTCTTCAATTCTGTCGTTAGTCTTCATCAGGAAGAAAAGATTTTCAAGATGATCTATGGTGAGTTCGTGTTGTTTGATCAAGAACCACAACATTGCACTCGTTATCACATTAACGATGTACACAGGTCTACATTCACGGTCAACATGTATTCAGGTCAACATGTATTGCCACATGTTGTAGTTAGCTATCTACTATGCAAGGACCAATCATGAGTATAGCTCCAGATCTGATCAAAATTTCTGATATTTGTGCAGAAATGAGTTTCCATGGATATTTTTGGTCAGATAAGATGTCCTTCGAAATACCATCGGGGATTTATTCACGAGGCTGAGAACATAACGGAAGAAACGTTTGTATCCAAGAATTGGCATTTCTAAAACATTTTGCAAGATCGACCCTAGAGGCCCAGAATAATGTATTAGCAAGGATGAAGGACTGTCAAGGTAAGTAAGGATCAGTATTCTCGATGGTCCTAAGTTCTGGGCTAATACATTTTCCGGGCTTCTGGAGAAGATCTTGACAAACGTTCTGGAATTACCAATTCGGGGATGCAATCGTTTCTTCTGTCCTCAGCCTCGTCAAAAAATGTCTGATGATATTTGGAAGGACCTCTCGACCGACCAAAAATAGCTATGGAGATTGGTTTCTGCTCTAATATAAAAAAAGTTAAATAAGATCTGAGCTTCTCACAATTGGTCCTTGCAGATGGCTAACTACAACGTGTGAATCTGTCGCCTGTATATGCGTGTATCGTGAATGCTGCAAAGGTTTTATTCATTTTACCTGTGTACATCGTTAAAGTGAGTGCAATGATGTGGTTCTTGGTCAAACAACACGAACTCACCACAGATGATCCTGCCAATCCTTTCTTCCGAATGAAGAGAAATGACAAAATTAAAGATAGGTAAGCAAAGGAAGTTGTGCCGCACTGCATCCGAGAAACACGTTCTTCGCGCATTTAGAAAACGAACTTCTAGCACAATTGGCCTCCATCCTGAAATCTGATCGTATCGATTCAGTTAACATAATAATAGTATGTACAACGGAGCATCATCTGGTTCTGGCTGACACTGCTGTTCAACTTTTTCGGGTTCCAGCACTTCATATCAAAGTTAAGAAATGGGATGAAACAAATTTTGTCCATGATTCCAAGCTGGTACAGAAGCTTACAAATACAGAAGAACTTTTAGCCATAGTGGCAGCACAGCTTTTTGTTCCATATGTTAAGTGCCACACACAGATGGCGGAGTGCACAGCTAAAGAAGTGGCAAGGTTGTCGCAAAAAGTAATTGGCGAGAACAGACGACGCAACGATCAAAGCATCGATGAAGAATCGCGCAAGATTCCAAAACAGGAGTTCAGGAAATATTTCGAAATAGTGTAGTGTCAACAAAATTGGTACTAAATGTTATAATGAATACCGTTATCAGGAAAACTATGTAGAAATAATTCGAAACATCTGTATTTAAAGGGTTTATACGATTTTTATAGTAAAAACTGTATTTTTTCCCATACGTTTTATATGCAAAAAGTCCGTTACAATGTGCAGGGTCTAAATTTAATCCGATTTTCAAAAAAATTTATATTTAGAGTTTTTGAACCAAAAGGACTAGAATAGAATCAAGGGAGATGCAACTTTCAAAAATTTTATTTTTACGAACCGCCTTATTACACAAGTGTTAATTTATAAATTTACTAATTCGTTTTAGTGTCTGAATCGGTTGACATAATTCTTTGCACTTTATAAATTTTGCAGTGAAGTACCTTTTAAAGAACTAATGAAAGAGTATAATGAAATTGATCGGTGTTTTGTGTTTGTAGGAGAGATTTACTTGTCCATCGCTGGCAGCTCACCCGACAGATGGATATTTTGTAGCCCAAAGTAATGGGAATTACATAGCTCAGTTCTCTACTACCCGACCCTACAAAATGACGCGACAGAAAAGATATGGAAGCCACAAGGTGAGTACTTC
>JAHWFP010135514.1:182804-193928 GCA_023313725.1 Lithobius niger | reverse complement strand
AGTTCGGCATGCATGGCTTGTTCGGTTGTGTGGTTTACTGCCTGAAGTGTAATTTGAATGCTATATGTATATGCAGGCAACCGTTAAAAATTAAACCTGATCAGAGGATTATGGCACGGCACCTTGCAAGAGCTATTTGCTATTAGTACACACAACCGGGTATTTCTTCGCAACCCACACAGGTTCAAAGGCACCCCATGTCGAGTAATTTAGCCACTGCATCAATATAAATGCTAACGCTTGGAAAGGTTCTTCCCTGCCAGCGCTAATTGTAAAATGCTTTTAGGAATTTTTCAACTAAAAACGTTTGAAAACATTACTAGGCATGTTTAGCATGTTTATTAATGTTTACTTCATTCAATAGCAGTCTTCAGCTGGTTTTCCTGTACCGCACTTATGAGAGAGACACAGCCAAGACACCATCGGAAAGCCCATGCGAGTTTTCATAATCGTGATTTACACACAAATAAATAAATAAAATAAATAAAAATAAGAATATAAAGGGTTAACAGCATCAGTAATTATAATAATTATTTTACTAAATGAAAATGAATTATAAAGAATTGGGCATTCAGTGAACTAATGAGTTAGAAACAACTAAAGCCATCGGAAACAGTTGATTTTTTGTCTTTTTTTTTGGGGGGGGGGGGAGGAGGCGTGCACCACTCCCACCAGCCGCCCGTGGATCCGTGGATCCGTGTCTGATACAAACGAGGATGGAAAACAATTCCTATTTTTTTTTCCTCAGCACTAGAAATTAACGCATTATTTATCCGCATTAAACATTAAAAAAATGAGTGGTGTTTTTTCGTTCTAGTTTGTATGTTTGATGCCATAAGGGCCAGAGATGCATAGGTCACCGGTTCATGAGTACACATGTTAAACCTTGTTTTTGACCCAGCAAATGACCCATAAAACCGGAATGACCCATTGACCCAGAGTGAGTGACCTTTATTAAACTATAATATATGGCAAATTAAGCGCAAAATCAAAACAATGTCTTAAAATGTTAGTTTGGTATTAGATTGATCAGAATTTAGTTGTTATACACAACGTGAATGTTGTTTTTATTGTTATTTTTATTGTTATACCCACTGTATAGTACATAGTTTTAAATATAGGCTTTCCTATTTTAGTATATCAAACACAATTTATCTTTTGTTTGAATTTACAATGTTTTTGGCGGAGAGAGCGAGCTAATCGTAGCCTATAACGGACATCAAATTGCAAAGTGTTGGTCCATCCGTTGGTTGCATATTTTTAGTCTGGGTGCGAAAATACCAAATTTTGGAAATAGCGTGAAATGACAACAATGTTGTAGCAATGTTTAAAATTAATGTTGCACTTTATTCTTTATCCGTGTTGTTCTTTATGATACATTTAATTCGTTATCTATTACCGTATTCATTTAGTAGAAACGGGAAACTAATCGTAAATAAATTACGGTTGACTAACAAATTGCCGCGTTCGGCGAGCGAGAAGGCCTCGTTGCGTAAACGCGCCCTTACCACTGATAATTACATTTGAAACCATAATCGATAACACGTTTCCTAAACAAACGCTAACTGAAATGTTGGGCCGTTTAAGTTTGCGTAAACGAACTGAAATATGCTGTAACGGATCCCTATTCATGCGGCTACGCAGTCACGGCGACGGCATCGATTAAAACCACGTGAAAACATAAATGACGTCAAACGTGAATGAATGACGTAGCAACGGAAATACGTTGCCATCCAGCTAATGTACACACAACGTCATCTTTACGTTTTACTCACTACCATAATTCGGTACTCCAGCACAAAATCAAACCTGAAGGTGAGTGATATTGCGACAATTAATTTTCGATGTGCAGAATGAAGGGAGAAGAGGGAAAGCGGGGGAGGGGGGATGCTGGACCCGGTGGTCACTCGAGAGAACTAGGTCGCTATAGGCAGTGACATTTGCCGCCATATTGGCACCATTATGGGTTTTGGAGGGCATAACTACAAGGTGCACTACATAAAAATGGAGGAAAAAACAACGGAAGATCGGATTTCCTAGGCTTAAAACAACGTTGTTTTCTCTAAAAACAAAAATCGCGCATTTTAGGTCTATTAAGAAATCACTCTTCACAGCATCGGCTTCAGTATGACGCCCTTCTGTTTCTCTCTGCAGTGCCCCTTGCAGCTAACCCATTGAGGCTCCAGCATAGAGTTATATACAATAATACTACGTCGTGTCACTGCTCTATTGTTTGCTTGCTGTCACAATATGACCCCTCGTACTAACTTGGCTACCTTTAACTGCGATTCGACTTAAACGTGGAAATCCTACCCCAACATTCCAAATCTTAAACAATCTCATTAACGAGAAATCCACAGATTTTCTTCTTGTTGGGGGGAGGGGGTGGAGGGAGGATGGTGGTGATGAGGCGAATGCCATTCTTTTAGTCTTGGCTCGGTGCTCGGTGTATTCTGCTTTGTTGACTACATTGCATTATTACGGTGTTGTATTCTGGATGACCAAAACAGAACAACCTACATATAGTTCGTTTCCGAATTTAAAAAAAGAACATTAAAAATCAAATTTTCTACCTATTCAAATACAAAAAAAAGTCTTTAACCCCCTGACCACCATCTCCCCCCTCCCCTCCCCCCATCCCACGAGAATCCAAATAGGGAGTTAATTCCTTCCCCAACACATTTTCCTCAAAACCCTACGGGACCAAATGTTTCTTACTTCAGCCAAAGCCGACTACGGCAAAGCCAACAGCAGCCAAAGCCAAAAGGCATAAGCCATCTGTGGCGAAGACCTTGAGCGTGGTGATTTTTGATGATGTAAATCAGCCTAATTTTTTTTAACGGCATCAGTATCCCTGTAAGATCAAACTTTAGTGATCAAATAATCCTTTCCTTCCAGCATTAAAGCAATATCCGGCCTGCCTCATAGACTTCCGCCTGCCTTATAACCGCCACGCGTCGATCGCATCCGCGCTTGCATCAAAGCCAAAGTCCACTGAGACAGTAGCTTCATTCCTCGCAGCGTAGAATACAGCTACTGTCTCAGTTGGCATTGCGCCGAATAGACAAGCCAGCGTGAACGCATTGATTGTGTCGTCAAAAACCGGAATGATTCTTGCATTTCAAAATCACAATTTATGATTTTCTAAACTAGTGTCTTATAATTTTCCTTCGGCCATTTATTGGAATAATTAATTTTAATTTTTACTGCATTAGTCTTTTATATCTTTGATCTCATAGTAATTATTAGCAAACGATTAAAATTAGTGCTGCGCACACACAGATAAAACTTCAAGGTCATTGTAACGTGCAATGCATCATATACGTACCGGAAGAACGTAAATAAAGTTCCCCAGTATTCAACAGAAAATCTCCTAGACGCCTCATTTTAAAACGGATTTTTAGCAAGGAAAAGACTAAAAGTAAGTAAATAGACCTTTGGGGTCGTACTGATGTGGAGGATCGAGAAAAATGGCGCTGTGATGTATATCAAGGGCGGTCCTTATGTAAGCCTCAGCATGAACTTCCGTGTTAAACGTCAAACTTTGAACTCCTATAGTTTCGCCCAGAATTGGCATAGACCAACGAAATTCGGTATTTGGGGTCGTGTCATAACTATTTCACCGCATTACAAATTTTAAAGACAACAATTGAACCGTTCGGGCGTCCAGAGCATGGCCATTTCTTGCTGTTGTTGTTGAGACTCTTTGCTCTCACCTGGAGATCGAACCACTAAACCGATTTTCAAGTTCTATAGCTTAGAACGTAGGTATGGACACGACCTAGGGCTTTTGCCCAGAGATCGAACCAATGAACCGATTTTTAATTTGTATAGCTTAAAATGTAGGTATTAACACCGACCAGGGCCTTTTGAACACGATTTTGATGTGACTGCAGTATTCTAGTCGGCAGAACAATTGCAGAACGCTGGACAAAAATCATTAATGTACTCTTTGCCCTCACCTGGAGATCGAACCACTGAACCGATTTTCGAGTTCTATAGCTTAAAACGTACGTATCGACAAGGCCTAGGGCCTTTCGTAGGCTATTTTAATGTAACTACAATATTCTTGACACGGAAAGCCAAATGGGCTAGAACTTTTACTCTAACCTAGAGATCGAACCAATGAACTGATTTTCAATTTGTATAGCTTAAAATGTAGGTATTAACACCAACCAGAGCCTTTTGAACACGATTTTGATGTGACTGCAGAATTCTCGCCGGCAGAGCAATTATTATTGTAGAGCACTGGGCAAAAATCATTAAGTGGAGTAACAAATTTTTGCAAAACGAGCTAGAAACATGAATTTTGGTACACAAGTCTTGGACCCCATGAAATACCCCTAAGTGTCTTCAGCACCTTCCCCCCCCCCCCGTCCCAGCACCCTCCGCCCCGTACCCCCTCCCAGGGGCTTTGGCAACAAATTCTTACAGATCAAGCTAAAATCATGAAATTTGGTGCACAAGTCATTCTTAGCAGCATAGATTGAATCAGCCATGGAACCCACATGAAATAACCTAGCACCCTCTGTGCCCCATCACTGAGGTTTGACCAACAAATTCTTGCGGATCGAGCAAAAAAGCATGAAACTCGGCACTCAAGTCATTCTTAGCAATTAAAAATCAAACCAAGCATGGAACCCCCACGAAATATCCCAAGGGGTTCCCTAGCACTCCCCTGTGCCCCCTCTCTGGTGCTTGACCAACAAATTATTGCAGATCGGTATAAACGCTTGAATTGCGATACACAAGTCATTCATAGTAGTATAAATTGAACTATCTATGGAACCCCCTCGAGATAATCTACAAAGCACCATAACGACCCCCCCCCCCCACCACCACCCCGTGCTCCCTCCTTGAGGCGTGACGAACAGATTCTTCCAGATAGTGCTAAAAGAATGAAATCTGGCACACAAGTAACTGTTAGCAGTAGAAATCAAACTAGCTATGGAACTTCTGCGATATCCTCCAAGGCCCCTCAGCGCTTCCCCCCTATTCCCGCTCCATGAGGTTGATTTCCGAAAAATTCTTGTTGATCGTACTGAAAGCATTCATTTTGGTACACAGATCATTCCTAGTACTACAAATTGAACCAGCCATGGATCCCCATGAAATACCACCAAAGCCTCCTCCAGCATCCCCCCCCCTACCTGGGCACCCCATAAAGCATCAATGACCAACAAATTCTTGATGAATGCACTAAAGGCATCCATTGCAGCAATGCCAATCCAAGTACACATGGAACCCCATGAGACACACCCACCCTCCAGTGCTTCCCTGTGTCTTCTCCATGAGGTTGATGAACAACAAATTCTAGTTCGATTTGTATTGCTAAGAATGACTAGTGTATAAATTCACATTTTAACACGATCAGCAAAAAATTGTTGGTCATTTGTTGGCCAAAATTGGAATTTGGAATTGGAAATTGGAATTGGAATCTACATGACGACATAAAATTCGTTACAATTTCGGGGGGAAAAGGTCAAAATACAGTTGCCGTTTTGTTTGCCAGGAGTCCTACTGTTGCTACCTCATCACCTCCATAATATTTAAAAGCTGTCTTAGTTAATGCAGAAAAGTTAACTAAATATGTAAAAAGCTAAACTTGTTAAGGATTCTAGCTTGAATTCATGATACTAACGAACCTGAGCGAAAATCGTGTACAGTAAGTTGCTAAATTGAAATTTATTTGCTGCCTTAGACCGTCAAAGCCATGATTTAGCGCCGGTGCACACGTGCGTTTTTTGGACGCTGCGGTGACGCATCCAATCAATGCACACGTGGGTTTTATCAACGCGCGTTGACGCTGCGGTGCCGCTTCGGTGACGTATGTGCGCGTACAAAAAATTATAGTTTGAAACCAATGAGACGATGTTGCTTTTTTCGCCTACCTCGTGAACAAAAAATATATTTTAAAACCAATGCGACGAATTTGGTACATTGATGTACTAATTTAAGACGTACCAGGGGAAAATGTTATACATCCTTTGCAGATTAACTAAAAAATTCGGATAAGTTCTTTAATTACTTCCCAATGAGTCTTCAATCATTCTGCAGCAACATTTCATATTTAGGATAGTTCTTTACTCCCCCAATAAACAATTCCATGTCTATTTCTTCGAAATTGGACGCCATTTTCGGTAACGCTTTTGCGGTAAACGGCGGACGTGTGTACCGCTCAAGTCATCCAAGGTACTCAGAGACGCAATTGCGTTTTTTTAACGCTGCGGTACCGCTGGGTTGACGGGGGGAATTGTGGTGCAAACCGACCGCACGAGCGGCGGGCGGTAACGCAACGTCGACGCAGGTACGTGTGCAGTATCCAACAGATGGCACGTAAACCAAACCGCAAATTCGGTACCGCAGCGGCGACCGCACGTGTGCACCGGCGCTTAACAGACATCTTAGTTATGAGTTGTTTTTTTTATAAACGGCGAAGCCGTTTTTTGTTCAGTTAATGAGCATACCAGATAAGATAGAAACGTTTTGATGCAGGTCTCCCGGTCCATAATTGCTGCACCCTGTTGAGCGGTAACAATGGTCCAGACTGGTTCTTCCCCGGCGTAACATATGCCGGTCTAGCTGATTACCGCTGCTTTAACTCGGCTCTAATAGTCAGCATTATTGAAGCAATAGTGTTTGTTTCTAATTGTTAGGGCGCATATCCGTTCTCATTGTCGGCCGCTCACCCTTTTTCTTTGCTACCGTGGTAAGAATGAGCCCGCTCGCCCTCTTGCTGATTATTGAAGCTTTGTTTAATCCTGATCCCTAACAATCCTTTTAGCTCTCTCTGCTCCTGAGCAAAGTCTGCTCCTAAGCGAAATCTGTAGATTCTTCTGCCTTGCTTGTGTCATTATTGTTGCACTTTATGGTTATTGTGTAGCTAGCTGTAAAGTGAAAGGTTCACGCCATAAAAATCAACATTTCCTGTTTTGTGCCTGTATTTATTAAAAAAACCAAAAACAATGATATAGGCTAATGTAAAAAAGTGCTCAAATGTGGAAAGCAGTATGTATTACTGCATGAGGAAAAACCATACCCTTGAAACCAATGAAACAAAGAAAAACATGTAATTACGTACGGCAATAACACAAAATTAAGCCTCGCGTGGTTCCCAGTTTTTTGGGTTAGTATCGCTTATTTTTTGGGTCAGTACTATAACTTGCGTGGACTTTCTTGTTTCACTGATTTTAGGGATATGTTTCTAATGGAGCCTTGCATCCCGCTTTAGCTTTTCTGCCCTTCATGTGATCCTCAACACTTAAGTGGTCATTTTGAAGACTTGACAGAAATAATTTATTTAAAATTTGCGTTATTCATTTAGCCCTAGCTGCCTCAGTCACAAATTATGCTGAATTTTTTTGGGTGGGGGAGGGACCCGTTTTCAGAATTCTCAGGTGATTTTAGTATATTTGTTCCCTTGTTTCAGGTTTTATATCGCCATGGCAGATGACTCATATGCAGGCCATGCTCACCATCTTGCAGAAGTGTTGGAAAATCAAAGAATCACTGGGGATATGACTGATGTCGTTGTAATTTATGACGAACACGAATACCATGCTCATAAGATTGTCCTACGTGCAGTAAGTCCGTGTTTTAAAGCGCTGTTTAAACCAGAATGGGACGATAATAAAAATAGCAGAATTAAACTTCCAACAGTCACTGCAGCAGAAATGGATATCATGCTTCCCTTCGCATATAAAGGAAAAATCAAAGAAATAAATGATCTAGGCTTAATAAAGAAGCTTCTCATGATCTCAGACATGATGCAAATTGATGGTTTATTTGAACATTTTTACAAGGAACTGTGTAAAAGTCTTAGTTGTGACAACTATTTAGAAATGTACAATTTAGCCTATTTATACAATCACTCAGGAATGACCGAACTGGTAGCTGCTTTTTTAGCAAAGCACTTCAATCTCATAAGCAGGTGTGAAGAGTTTAAACAGTTGACTCCCCAGCAAATAATAAAAATTGTCGAAAATATAGACATCGACAATGACTTCCTCAATGGACTTCTTAGATGGGCAGAAGTTGCAGAAAGTCGGCAAGATTCTTTATCGGATATTGTGACTTTTGCTGACTTTCAAAATGTGACAACTCGTTATTTGATGGAACTTATAAGTGAACGAACACTTGTGAAGAAGAATTTCCACATTTTAACTCTTTTCACTGCTAAAGCGACAGCAAGAATGTACTTTGAAAACGTGGTAGAGGACAAACTCTACTGTTTTGGTAAAAATAGTGATCGACAAGTTTGTAGAACGTTTATCATAAGACAAAACAGGTGGTTAGAACCACAAATGCTTCCGTTTAACTTGGAGCCAGGTATGACAACAGTGTCGTTTGGAGAACACGTTTATCTTGTTGGTGGTGGAGAAAATCTTTCGTATAAACCATCAGCACAAGTCATTAAATACAACCCAAGCAACCAATAGTGTTGTTTCTGAAGGCAAGATTTCAGTACCTGTGAATCAACCCGGCTCGGGAATTCTATTCAATTCTATCTACATCGTCAATGGTAGGGATGGAAATCATCAAGATGTACGAACTGTCCAACGCTACAACCCATCAACAGATACATGCGAGGTGAAGGCGCCGACGAATAATGGACATTATCGACCAATTGTCTTAACGTTTTCCAATTGTTTGTATGTTGTTTCTGGGTATGGGGAAAAGAGTGTTGAACGTTACGAGCATGAAACTAATACATGGACTGTAATTACTAATATTCAAGGGTATATCGATGGGTGCTCTGCAGTCATCTTTAAGGAAAAGTTGTTTGTGAGTCCATCTTACAACTCCAATGAATTACAAGTGTATGACTTCACATCAAATACATGGGATGTAAGAAAGTTGAGGGATTAACGGAACATGTCTTTGGCTTGTACTCAATTACTTTAGACGGAAAGTCAGTTCTCTTGATTCGCGATGATAAACAAGTTGTACATTTCTATGACGACAAAACCAAGCAAACGCTAAGGAGATCACCTGCCAGTGAAGAACCATGGAACTGGTGGCAAACATGTTTTATTTTATAGGGCAGTGACACAACGTAGTATTACTGTATATAGCTCAATGCTGGAGCCATTAACAAGGTTAGCTGCAAGGGTCACTGGAGTGGGGAAAGAAGGGCCGTCTTTCTGAAGACAATGCTCTTAGAGCGGATTTCTTAAGCCTATAACGCGCGATTTTTGTCGATTTGTTGGCAGTTGCTGACATTTTTAAGCAAGCAGAATCTTTTCGTTTCCAATTACAACCTAGCAGCATAAGGGATTGGAGAAAACAACGTTTTTTTAAGCCTATGAAATCTGCTCTCAAAGCACTGCCTTGACTAGAAGTGCTCTCCATTTTAATCTAGTGCCCCTTGCAGCTATCTCTCTTGTAGCCAATATGACGTCACATGACACTGCTCTATTGTAGTAAACTTGTATTCTAGTCACAGTCCGTTTGAAGGTGAAGAGGTATGGCATAAAGATGAAAGCGTATGCTGATTTTCGAATTTAAAGTGCTCTTGCGACCCCTCTACTAGCCCGAAATGGACATGCTTAGGATTTTCTGAAAGGTGGGGAGATATTCTTTCCATATTGTTTAATTGTTTCGAAAAGCACTTACTGCTAACCTCTGTAAGTGTTTTCAAATTTTTTAGAATAAATATAAAAACCAATTGTTGTGGTCTAAGTAGCACTGTACGTTTTTGTATTGATTTGCATACACCTTATTTTTCTAAATCACTTCCGGCTGACATATTTACATACGTTTAGTAGCATTGTAAAGGTGGCTTAATTACAAACGTGTTTTAACCATCCAGAAGCCGATACAACTCTTTTGGAATCCGATAATACAGTTGAAAGCATGACGGTATGTTGCATTCATAAAAAAAAACGGCCATATTGGAAAATGGCGGCTGGAAAATTCGGATGAAATTTCTCAGATGTCTACTTCTGTTTTTTTTTTAATCTGCTATAATGTGCCTGACCACTGTAACAGGTTTCATCCGTCCACTCAAAAATTCCTACAGGGGTATAGGCCAGGGACAGGACTAGAAATCGTAATGAGTTAAAATTACCCACAAATGGTAGGCATAATTCTAAAATTGTTGCTTGACGGGAAGAAAGAGCATCTTTAAAGATAACTATAAATGCACACAAAAACTCTCTGAAGCAGTGGCGTATTGCCACTTGTTTTCGTAATGATATAAAGCCGTATTTCTCATCTACTTTTCTTCTATTTCATAGTGCATATCAGCCTACACAACATTTCATTTAAACTTGTGAAGGTTTGGCTGATTTCTTTTTGTTTCTTCAAGAAACTAATTACTGGGTTTCATGCCACAAATGACTGCTGTAAAGTTTAGCATTATAATTTGTTGTTTGTTGTTCATCGTTTGACTTTTTTTACGGTGACTCCAACAGAATGCACAATATTATTAATGTTCCCGGTAGGGGGTGTGAAGTTTAATGGCATGTCGACAGCTAGGTCATTAGCGCCAACCTTAGTTACAGTTCAGTGGCCGTTGATGCCACCGCATCACACAATACAGAGATGTTAACTAAACCCCAAATCTAGAATGGAATTGGTTTCCTTTTTTCCAAAAAAATGGTATTGCTCGCTAGATGCAATAGCTGTCGATCTTGAAATAAAATAAATTTTACGAATCATATTGCTTTATGATAGCTAGAAAGAACAAGAAGTCTAGTCAATTGTCGCACTATATACATGGATAATTAACATTTAATTATTCTAAATGTTAATAGAATAAACGAAGAAACACACTGGCGCAAACATTTGTTTATTCCTGATATTTATAGTAAATTTCGTTTCATTACTTTCATTAATTTAACTTCTTTGACTGGTCATGGTGGCTGAATGGTGGTACAGCTAAGCTTAGTTACCTTACGAAGCTGATCTGGCCGTTAACTGGAAAGGGGACCCCAGAAAAGTCCATTCCAGTCTAGGCCAACCATGCTAGTATAAGAAACTAATAATAAATAGACATAAATCGCTGGAAATAATACTAAGGAAAATTGGAAATTAAGCCAACAGCGAAAATCATACACAAGAAATAACGTAGTTCAGTAAGCCACCTTTATGCACTTACGTTTCGTCGGAGTGGCATGACCC
>JAHWFP010135514.1:159605-180559 GCA_023313725.1 Lithobius niger | reverse complement strand
AGGGTCTGTTTCCATTATGTACTGATTCACATGCTGTCTCTTCTAGCATCGAGGGTCTGTTACCATTATGTACTGGTGCACACGCTGTCTCTTCTAGCTTTGACGGTCTGTTTCCAGGATGCACTGGTTCACACGCTGTCTCTTTTAGCTTCGAGCGTCTGTTTCCAGCATGTACTGGTTCACACGCTGTCTCTTCTAGCTTCGACGGTCTGTTTCCATTATGTACTGGTAAGTGCGAATTTAAAAGAGAATTCAGCTTAAAGGTTTTACCACATTCCTTACATTCAAAAGGCTTTTCAGTGTGCTTCCGTGCATGAAGCTTTAAAGAAGACTTCCTAGCAAAGAGTTTACCGCATTTATCACATACAAAGGGCATGACTTCACTATGGACTAATGCGTGCGACCTTAAATAGGAATTTTTCCTAAAACCTGCCCCACATTCATCACATTTATACGGTTTGTTTCCAGTATGCTTGTTTAAGTGGCAAGTTAACCCACCTTTCTGGCTAAACGTTTTATCACATTCAGTACATTTGTATGGTTTAGTATGTGTACCTTCATGAGATTTCAGGCCACTTTTCTGAGCAAAACATTTACCACATTCTGTGCAAGAAAATGGCTTATTTTCACCGTGGACTTTTAAGTGGGTTTTTATGCTTCCTTTCTGGACAAAACGTTTGCCACATTCTGCACATTTATATGGTTTGATGCTACCATGGCTAAGAGCATGCGAAGCTAGGTACGATTTCACACTAAATTCTTTACCAGATTGTTTACGACTTTTTGGTTTCTTCCCAGTGTGTACAGACATGTGTGTTTTTAAGTGATATTTTCGTGAAAAACATTTACCACATTCTAAACACGGAAAGGGCCTGTGTCCAGTATGAACTGGTAAATGCACCTTTAAATGGCATTTCTGCTTAAAGGTTCTACCACACTCCTTACATTGAAAAGGCATCTTTTCACTGTGCGTACGTACATGAACATTTAAAGAATAGTTCCTCACAAAGGCCTTACCACATTCATCACACACAAATGGCCTAACTTCACTATGGACAAACGCATGCGCCCATAAACAGTATTTTTGCCAAAAAACAGCACCACATTCATCACATTTAAACGGTTTGTTCCCAGCATTTTGCAAACTTAATTTCGTTTCCTGGCTACGTGTTTTGTCAGCTTCCGGAAGTTGGGATGGTCTGGTATGTGTCAGTACATGACGTTTCAAATTTCCTTTCTGTGCAAAATCTTTACCACATTCTGCACAGTGAAAAGGTTTCTTTGCACTGTGTATTTGTAGGTGGGCTTTTAGGCCACCTTTCTGGACAAAACTTTTACCACATTCTCCACATTTAAATCGACCAACTTGAACCTTGTGTTGTTTTCTTGTTCTCCTTGCGTTTCTCCCATCCGCTCCTTGCGTTGTTTTCTTCCGATCTTTCTTCTGGTCCATGTTTACGACAAAATTCAACACAAACGCAACGTTCAGTTACCACGGACGACGAAAATAGCCTAATAAGTTATTGAGCCTACCACTGTTTGCCGAGGAGTGGGCTAATGTCTAGGCCCGTAGGGTCAAGCCATTGTTGTATCTCTGCGAGGAAGGCGGCTGAAATCTATTTTATCACCCAATTTCACGATCTCAGTCCGTCGACAATGGCATTGGATGCGCACAACAAAGAACGAATCGTACCGACGTTCTTTAATCTCTGAAAACTCGACAATGCCACAAAGATGTCATTGTTAACAGCATTGTTATTCATTGTTTGTTTCTCCGTTGGGTTTTCGTTGCATGAACGGTGATTGACCTTCGGAATCAAGCAACAGTGCTTTAACAATGAGATTTTGGGAAACCATTATTGCAATCCCATCGCATTTCATTGTTAAAAAGATGTCCGTGATCGTGAAATTTAATTCGATGAATATGCAAAGGTTATCACGGATTCACGAATTGAACTAGGGCCGTCATCAGTTCCACCAGGAGCCTATAGAAAACAACTAGTTTTCTGTAGGCTCCTGGTTCCACTGAAGACATAATGGAGATTTCTTTGCTGCTTGGCTGTCATTCGGATCGATCGCGTTTGCCTTGTAATTTCTAAACAATAAGAGACGGCTGCTTGGGGTTTGGGCCATTGGAAAATGTGGTGAAAAAACCGTGAAAATGGTGTATTCAAACGTCCAAACCGGTCGACGAAAAGTGAAAACTTCTTGAATTTGGTTTATTGCCGCCTAATGCCGCCTGTTTATAATCAACAATCAATCTTTTAACAATCGGATACCTTGAACAGTTAGAAATGGCTTCGCGTCTCGTTGTTGTTTGTGTTTTGGCTCTTGCTATTGGTCCATTTTGTCACCCTTATGGTTACTCAACCCCCATGTACGATTCCGGATTTTTCTTTTGATAAACCTTGGCCGGACTCCCGTGCTACTGCAGGCAAAGTTTGGTTATAGTCCTTGTGGTTTTCGCGTGATGCGCAGTCTAAGATTACATTGGAGTGTCTTCATAGCTCCAAATCTAGACACGCTAGTGTGTCCCCGCCAAGTAGACGTTTTATTGTTGTTGGAGTTTAATTGTTAGAGCGTAATTGTTAGAGTGTAATTGTTGTCAGATGGGTGGCTCACTAGCAGACTGTGTCTTTTAACTGAAACCAACTTATACGTACTGAATATAACGTTGCAGATGGTTGCGTTGGAATTCGGTGCCTAAGAGCGGGCCTACCTTGGGGGATAACAAGACTGAAGTCTCCCCCCCCCCCCCCGGCCTCTTTTTGCCCTTTTTTTTCCCCTTCTTGCCTTTTTGGTAGACAGAATCATGAAGAAGAATCACTAAAACAAAAGCAAAAACCTTTAAACATAGACTTTTTTGAGGATCCGTAAAAAAAGGTCCTCAGAAAACCCGCATCACATTTTTTGCTGTTCTGTGGGCGCACTTGTTAGCGCTTCCGACATTTTACGCGTAAACGAAACATCCAAAACTGAACAGAAATGTACCGCTGAAACAACCTCTCTGAAAGAAAGTTTTAAAGTAGCTAAGCCTGCTTTAAATTTTCACAATGTGTCATATTGTTATAAATTTTAATGCTTGAAACGTTAAATACATTACCTGTTTTAGGTGTTTATTATGGCGAAAAATAACTTGCTGTTTAAAAATAAATAAAATTTGCACAATGTAAAGCGGGTTTCCTTAAAAAAATAATCAAGGGAGATGTGAGAACTGGTTCTCAGCCCTGATTCATTGTTGTGTTTCTGCATCCTTGTATTGTTCTCGTCAGATCCCCGAAGTTAAGCAGCATTGGGCTGGATTGATACTTGGGTGGGTGACCGCCTGTGAATCTGGCTGTTGCAGACATAGGGCCTTAGGGCTTCGGGCAGATGACCAGGAGTGGTTAACGCTCGTTAAACCCTTTAACCCTTGTATTGTTACAAGAAGGCTGAGATGTGGATGCCGGTAGACAAAAATTAAATGGTTTGTTCCACCGATTTCAACATCTCATCCCTCAGTGAACAATAACAACAATGGTATTCTGTAACAATGAAACAATGGTGCTATGAATGCTCTAACTATGGGCTGTACTGAATCAAGGAGCGAGATCTCTCATCCCTGGGTAGCGGGTTCAAAGGGTTTTAGCAAGCGTTAACCACTCCTGGTCATCTGCCCAACAAAGCCCTATAAGGCCCTATGTCTGCAGCACTCGGGGACGCTTCTGCAGCACTCTTCTCAACAATGGTCTAACAAAAATTTGCATAACATTGTATTAACTTGGAAATTAGTTAGCTGACGAAAGTTTTTTTTACGGAATACAGTGCCGGCGCAAAGACGGATTTTTTTCCGTGCTGCAAATAACTAACTAATTAGTTAATTTTTTTGGTTTTGTGGAATAAGCTGGTAATTAAAATTCAACAACAACAAACATTTAAATCGAACCTTTCGTCTTAGGCTGAAGTCAGAAGAATAAATCTTCGGACAGTCTGGTAACTATTGTTGGTTGGTATCTCTCACCCTACCAGATGAAGGTTGCCTACCAAACCACCGGACATTCGCGCCACTTGTTCCTCAACTTCAGATTACCAGGGAAGCCTAATGATGCCCACGCTGACTATCATGTTTTACAATATTTTTAATTAATTTTTGAATGTAACGCCGTTCCATTTGAATTAAGCCTAAAGTCCATTGGAAAGCACCCGTCAGTCTGGTAACTAAGGTTGGTGGATAGCTTTCACCCTAACCGATGAAGGTTGCCTCTCAAACATTCCCGTTGTTCCTCAACTTCAAATTTCCAGGGAAGCCTATTGCTAGCCATGCTGCCACAAACACCTGTAATATTGCTTTTCATTATTTTAATTTATATGTTAAACGTGGAGCTTTATAGTTAGAATTAAACTTAAACCAAAATTATTACACATTGAATGCAGGTTTAGTTACAGTAATTACAGTAATTAGTTTAGTAATTATACGTTTATTTTCCCACCGCATCGCTGCCCAAGATTTCGCAGGCATCCGTCAACCCACAAGCAATAAGCTACTCAACGATGAATGCCCACAAGCGTGGTACAACTCTTTCATTGTTGGACCATTGTGGCAGTAGTGGATTTACATCATGAAGACACACTGCTGCAACAATGAAACCATTGTTTTACCAAGCCCTTTTCACTCGCCTCGAAATCTACTCAAGTTTCCATTGATAGTTCTCGCGATCAAAACGTGCTGCGCCCTTTGTAGGACACGATATGCCGGAACTACGACTTCCGGACGAAGCCAAGACTGAAACTGAAAGTAAAACCAAGTGTTTACTGATAATGTACAGGAGACAAGAGCTGGTCACGTGGCTCCTTTGTATAACGAAACCTTTGTGTAAACATTGTGGCACGCACAGTAGCATTGTCAAGTTTTCTGACATTAATAGAGCAGTGACATTTGCGCCATATTGGCTGCAAGTATGGGTTTTGGAGGGCATAACTACAAGGTGCACTACATAAAAATGGAGGGAAAAACAACGGAAGAGAGGATTTCTTAGGCTTAAAATAACGTTGTTTTCTTCAACAACAAAAATCGTGCTTTTCTAAGACATCACTCTTCACAACATCGGCTTCAGTATGACGCCCTTCTGTTTCTCTCTGCAGTGCCTCTTGCAGCTAACCCATTAAGGCTCCAGCATAGAATTATATACAATAATACTACGTCGTGTGACTGCTCTATAGGATTCACCCGTCATTCTCGTGATGAGATGCAAAAATGGCTCGAAGCTGCGTCTCACATTGTCGCATCTTATCCCTCAGACTGATATTAGCACGTCGGCAGGCCATGTATTAGAGTTCGTTTACGTACAAGAGTTTTCAGAATTTGGACAGGAGGAGACAGCGAAGACGCGGAACGGCTAATAATATTAAAATGTTACAATACTGCAACATGTTACAATGGTGCAAGAAAAGACGAGGAGCCAAATATCGGATTAGAGCTCACTCGAACAAGATACAACGATGCTTGGGGCAAGGAAAGTAACATTGTCGTTGTATCCACAGACTAAGGGAGCTCTTCACCCCCATTCCACCCCCCCCCCCCAAAAAAAAAAACCCTGGTAATAATAAATAGCAAACCAAAAACAAAATTACAATTCACGTATGGATACAGTCAAATCGGCCCTAGCAACAGCGAGATAGATAAGAAGCAGTGCATGTCGTCAGGCTAGTCACTTACTCTTCGCTCTAGAGGTTCGCCCCGGTCAGTTGTCGCTGCCCTGAAAGCAGGCTGCCTGGGATATTTTATTCGCGGTCATGGTTGGAAGTTGACTGTTCAAGGATCACGCCTCAACTGTCGTAAAAACTTCTTTGCTGTTTGGATGGTTCCGGTCTGGAACGTGTTAAGTGCCGAAACGGTCAACATGAGTACAGTGACTGGGTTTTATAAAATATTGATGACCGAACCGTTGTCTGGCTTTTTAAAACGACACTAAATCCAAATTTGGTGGGCCATTGCGTGTTTTAATTTTGGATCTGGTGTCAGTGGCTCACAACCCTTCCGGTACCCTTCCACCCATTGGTGGTAAATGTACATATTATTATTATTATATTATTATTATTAAAATAACACAATATTTTATTTTCAAAAATAAGGGAGCGCCGTTTTCTCTCTAAAAAAAAGTAAGGGATCTCCGTTCCCTGGCGCCCCCTCCTCTCCTCCGAACTACACCACTGGTTGTATCTTGTTTGAGTTAGTATTGTCAGCGACAAAAAAAGTCAACTCGTCGGCCTTAGGGCTTCGTCTGGCAGATGACCAGGAACGGTTAACTCTCGCTTATACCCATTGAACCCTTTGGTTAACTCGTTGTGCAGAACCAGAATGAAATGGTCTTGGTTGTTGCATAAATCTTCAATTAAACCTTACGGTACAAAAACTTCAAATTTTGAGGCCTCGAAATTAGGCGGCTGGTATGACTGAATGACTTATTTAGTTATTCAGTGGCTTCAGGAAACCAGTTAAATTGTTTCCGCAATTGTTTGCCATGATACTTTATTTATTTATTTATTTTATTTAAGAGCTTACAGGTGGTCTAACACGATCTGGCAAGAACGCTGGGCTAGAGAACCCACCGGTCGTACGCTTTTTGTCATTCATCCCACAGTTATGCGGCCGAGTGCTCTGGACAGTTTGTCTCTGAGAGAGGCTGGGCTACTCTAGGCTGCATACTGGCCACGTTCAACTAGGCTACAGAAAGTAGCAATGTCCAAATTTTCATTTAACGTCCAAAGTATTATTCGGTATGATTAAGTTGGCGAATGTTTTGGTGTGTGGATATCACTCCTTCGAAGGGCCAAACCATTCGGAACTTGGCATTTCTTTTTGCCAGTTTCGGTTTTTGATAAGTTATCACTTCTTTTTTTAAATTGTGTATTAGGCTCAACTTAACTAGCCTGCATACTTGTAATAATGTGCAACGTCAACTATTAGCTTGAGTAGCCATTTTTCCAAAATAGTAATTTCGTGTCACTCATTTGTCACACACGAGGCCGTTCTCAACTTAGTCACCTCTTTAACAGTTTTTTGGTTTTGTTCTAATTTTTATTTGTTAGTTGATATCACTCCTTTGTAAGGCTAAACCAGTCTCAACTTGGCGGCCTTTTTACCAGTTTTTGCCTTCATTTGGGTATTTTGTTAGTTTTTCGTGAATTGGACAATTTCTTTGGCAACGTTATTTCGATTTGTGACGACACACTAGCATGCGCCTACATACGCACGCCAGTATACAAGTTGTCATTGTCCGAACTTTGACCATCCAATCAGAGACGATGCCTACAATACTAACAATGGTTATAACAATACTTTCGTACTTACCCGCCCTCCCACGCTATTCCCGTTACACCCCCATGCTGTAAACCAGAAAAGGTATGCAGTTCCTATCGTACTGCACCCATTCGTCCAATTTGATAGCTGGAAGCCTTCCCGTTATATCGGTATCGATGAATAATCACCCTGTGGAAATTAACATAGGGATGAGCGGACTAGAATTAGCTAGCTAGGAACACATTTACAACGTTATTGAGGGTCAGATTTGCATTGAAAGCAGCTTTGCTGACCTTCCTACACGAGTTAATTTTTGTCAGGTAGGTCATTGCTTTCCATTTTATCACAATTGAAGCTTTTATACCGCATTATTATTTTCCCTAGAATACCTGAAATGTACCCAACTATGCTTCAGGATATTAGACACTGAGGCTATGGCGTCGCGCTACAATGCCTTACAACCTCAACAATTGAATTGATGTGATGTTTGTTGCCAACTTGGCGCAACATACTAGCGTGTGTCTAGATCTAACGCGCATCCCTTTATTCTTAGGCCATCTACAGCAACGAAAATGACTGATTATTTTGTCTTTCGTCACGGTTCAGCTTTTAGTTCGTCCGGCTTTTACAATAAATCTAAGGACCATGCTTGATTGTCCAAGCATTGTTGCTTGAAATCTTTGGTTGCAGCATGGGGAAAAAACGAAATTAAAATTCCACAGTTGCATATTTCAAATCCCTCCCACGCATTTATCCTGATATCAACTACCCCTAACCCAACAAAAGGACAATGATCCGATCACCATGCATTCGTGTGTAAACTTTCAGCTGTGTAGGCCTTCCTAATTATTCACTTGCCATGAGGAATGATTCTATGGAATTTAACATGGGATAATGTTACTAGTTAATAGCTAGTTACTAATAGACGGTGTCATGAAAACAACGTTATTAACGCATATTTATATGAATGGTGGACACTCATCCTTTAACTTTTCTCTTTTTTTTATCCCTTTACCTTTCCCTTACGTTTTCCATAATTTGAAAGCTTTCAACCGCATCGGGATTTATCCTGGACATGACAAAATACACTTTTAGCTGCTTACAGCAGTTAGCAGTTGCTTGTCTGCTAGTGAGGCCGTTTTTTAGTTTTCTAGACTATTGCAACCACTTTAGTTTTAGACTATTGCAACCACTTTGTCCGTCCGTCCGTCTCTTTTTTCAACTTCGCAACGGTACCAGATATTGAGGACCATTGTTTACAACCTTAGATTCAGTGTGAGAAGTTAGTTAAATAACACGGCAAATTAAACCATCTTTACTTCCACATAGCTAATAGACTTCTTCGATGTAATTAAATTAAATAATAACATTTGATCGTCGAATTAAAATCCTAAATTTAATCCTCAATAAAAACAAATGGATTTTAGCTTTGTTTAAATAGTCTTGTCGCATTGTTGCATGAATGAATAGGCTTACCGTCGAATCAAATTCTCCATTAGTCCAATCTTCTACTTACGAGATTAAAACTGCATTTTTAAAATTAGGCCTAAAATCATGTTACCATGGCAACATCAAGTTGCTATTGGCTTCATCAACAGCGTCTCTCTCGTCACTGCCCTACTACCACTGATCTATATAGGCTACGTTGCGCGTTACGTTGTAACACTGTAACTGTGTGCCTGTAGGCGCACCGTGTTGCAAAAATGAATAGGTTTACTATACAATCCATATCTCCGTTAGCTGCTTTACGAAATAAAAATTGCTGGTTAAAATTAGGCCTAAAAGCGGACAATTACGCCTAAAATGTAAAACAGGCCTAAAAGCTAACACATTTTAAACCGGCAATTGTGATGGCTACTGCTTTTAGATTAGTATAATAGAGATAGCTGTTGTAGTGCATGATAGAGGTGTGCGCCTCAACATTGGAAGTGGAGGAACCAACAGAAGACTGGTGCGACTAGGCAGTCGCTGTAGCCTCTTGTTTTTATCATCAACAATCAATCTTTAACAACTGGATGATCTACTGCCATTTGCCAGCGGCCCTTTCTGAGAAAAGCTGCTGATAACCTACCACCCAATTCCACGAATTTGAATTAGCATTTGTTTATTGGGGCTCTGGCCCGAAGCCACACACCCTCTTACAAAATTAATACAAAACCCGAAAAACAGCTGGACAAACAACAGAACAGACGATAAAAAACCCTAAAGTTCCATGGGAAGTCAATGTCTGAATCCAAAACAGGCTCCTACACCATCCTAGTAACAAACCACAGTCACCAAGCCAAAGTTTAAGTCAGGATCGAAATCCACCTCCAGTGCGTACACTCACACACAGGAAACACGGTTGCAACACATCTGTCCAACACAATGAGAAAGAATTTGCACTAGGTTGTTATAGCTTTCCAGAGTGATGAGATCCGACATTGTCGAGTGGCGCCAACGAGGAAAGAGTGTAATACCTCTCTTATCGCATAATAATAAGATCAACAACACAACATTGCATCTTTAATTGTTACAATGCGTCACATTTTCCTTGTTTGCCGAAAGAGAGGTTGGAAATCCTGTCCGGCGTCCAAAGTGTTTCACAAGATGGAGTTTTGGTTTTGCGTCAGCTTTCAACCTTATTGTGGCCTTAAAGTTCCGAAACGTGACAAGACCCGTTTCACAGAAGTCAGGGTAACGCTCAAAAACTTCAGAGTCGGTCTCAAAATTAGTATTTTCTGCAACAAATACCCCCTCAGAAATTTCTCAATTGAAAAAATGTTCATGTGACAACTTAAATCTTTTAATCCAGGTTTTTTTCCCTGCAAAGCGGGCTGATTACCTGGAGCCACTACAGCATTTAAAATGTTTGTCCTCTTTAATGTTTGTCCTTTTTAATGTTACTTCTAGAGTAATAACTCTCAACAGTGTAACAACCTCTCCAACCAAAGAGTTTAATATTAACGCTGTAGGATTCAACTTAAGGCATGAAATGTATGTTATACCATTGCACTGGTATCAGTGTTGAGTCTCATCCAGAATCTATTTCCAGTGGAAAACTATGACCATTGACGGAAGAGTTTATTATCCATTTACTGCTCTCCACAATACATGAATTCGTTGTAGTATAAATGGAGGATTTTATAGTAGGGCAATGCCGCATTACTTTTATTTCTTGTGAGACCCGAGTATGAATTATCAGAATCTTCTTGAATGTGGTGGGCCTCTTTGGTTTTCTTCATCACCATTCCAACCCAAGCTTACCTTTAGACCCTAAGGACCTATCAGGTGCACAGTTAGGCATACCTGATCTACACAATACACATGTCTTTTACATGCGTGTCAGTTTCGCAGGCTTCACAAACATGTGTTTTAAGTCTCCACTCTGGATGGACGTGCCCAGATTTCCCACAGCAATAGCAAACAATATCCTTTTTTTTATGTTAGGTCGCTTATCCAAGAGTTTATGAGCGGAAACATTCTGAAATCCTGTCAAATTAGAATCATTAAATAAATACAGATGCATACCTATTAACCTTGCCTTTTGGACTTAAATGTCAGCCTACCTGAGTGGGGTATTGAACCCATGACCTTTGAATTCCAATGCAGAGTACCTACTGCTGAGCCATACTGACACAGCGAAAGGGCTAAATAAACACGGATGCAAACCTTTTTACGTAGCCTTTTGGATTTAAATTTCAGACTGCCTGAGCGGGGAATTGAACTCATGACCTTTGAGACCAAATGCCGAGGGCCTACTGCTAAGTCAATACGGCTGAGCGGTAGGACCTCGGCATTTGGTTTCAAAGGATGAGGGTTCAATTTCCTGCTCAGGCAATCTGACATTTTTTAAGTCCAAAAGGCTACGTAAATATGTTAACATCCCTATTTATTCAACCCTTCTCGAGCCTGTTTGGCTTTCCATCCTTTTTAATATTAGAATCAGCCCATTCAAAAGCTAAGGCTGCTTCACAAGCTTTGTCAAAAGTTTCATCTATTAGCTTCACGAACATCAATTCCTTCTGGGTATCGTGAGCTCCATAAACCTGTAACAAATTGGCTGTGCAGAGTATCTTTTTAAAAATTCACATACTTGCAGTGAATTTAAAATCTCTTTAACTCAATGATGAAAGCTACAACAGAATCCCCTTGAACTTGATCCTTTTTTAAAAACGTGTAACGAGCCGATTCCCTGCTTATCCGGGATAAGCTGGAATCGACTGTTACTATTGTAAGGGAGAATTATAGCCCTTTCATCCGAGCCATGCCGCCGAGCAGGTGGCTCATGACAGGTGTAAGGTTGGGCTCTGACGTAGTTGTGACGTCACGGATTGGGGAAATACGAGGGATTCCCCTAAGTAGTGTTTTATGGAAGAGGTTTTATTGTAAGAATTGACGGCCTTCTTATGATGCCCTGTCAATAGATGCCGGTGCATCAAAGGGTCCCGTGGCCCAATAAAAGGCCAGTCCTTTGCTGAGGCCAACATTCCTGCTTGGGCGTAGGCCCAAGTCAGTACTGCTCCAACGACTCAGCTCTGGACTTAAGGAAGTTGAATCAACATACATCATCTCTATCTACGCCGAGGAACTCTCCTGGGAAGCCAAGGCTAGGACTGCGAAGGGTAGATCGTGATCCTGTGGCAATTATGGTATAGCAATCGCGGAGTAGCTTATTAGAACTATAACTTAGTGGCTAATCAAGTGAAGATGATATCCTGCACGTAATTACGCACAAAGTGTGTGATAGCAATTCTGTGGAACCCCTATTCTACAAGAGGAATTGAAGGCCTATTTCGCAAATTAATTAACTGTCTGTTTATTATATCTGCTTAAGTTATAATCCTTTAATCCAGCATGTTACAAACGGAGCCTCTCAGCAATAAAACTAGGCTTTGGGCACATGTTTCCCTTAAGGATTTTATCAAGATAACTTGAGTGAACATAAGTTCCTTAATAACCCATAAGACTTCCTACCTAAACTAGATAGCAACACTCTTACCCGCTTTGACGTGAGGATTTAGAAAGTCTCAAAGAAAACAGTTATTCTCTCATAATATACCGTTAATGACTCTACTTTTGTAGTCAACCTTCTAACATTTTTGTAGACGAAGTGCTTCAGGCAAATTTTCCAGTACTTTTTTCCCAGTAAGAGCCCAAAAAATCAAGTGTCATCTAACCCGACACCCAAATCCCCAGGGTCCTGCCCTAGTTGCCTAAATATAATTTCGCTATCTACCTCACTGCTGATTATGACAAACAGTGGAAAGAATAAATTTTACAGTTTATCAAAGCACAACGTAGGCTCCCATGTTTCACATTGTTAGCCTAATAACTTCAACAAAATTACTTTGTAATTAACTCTGTAACCTGCTAGGTCACTTACAATAAAATCATAAATGTTAATTATTAAATAACTGTTGGCGACAGAAGAGCATTCCTAAGGCCCAATACTTCAGTGCCAGGATGTGGAAAAATCTGCACACGGGCATATGTTCACAGCCAGAACTTTAGAATCTGTTGCTAGAACCGTGACGTTTCACCCCTGGAAGTAACTTCTTCACTAGTGCGACCGAGAAGGTTGGCCTAACTTTCAGACTTAATAATTAAAACAAGATAATGTAACCGTTAAAACTGTGGTGTTCCTTAAACGGGAATAAATCCCATATTTACATTGGTAATGTATTGCTGTTTCTTATTATGGCAATGGGTAAGCATTTAGGATCCTCTTTCCAGGGCCTCTGTCAATTGGTAGCCGAGTGGTCGGAAAAATGTTTTAAAAATAAAACCAAGCTTACCCAAATTTAGTATTTCAAGCTAGAAATACGTCCCAACCCCAGTGGTGAATCAGGTACAGCACACTTCAGATACCAGTATACGCCAGCAAGGAGCTCGATCATCAAAGACAGTAGCCCCAGTTGAGATATAACCTAGACCTACCCCAGGACACTGATGCTGCCAAGTCATCAATCCAACCTATGAGAATTGAGTCTACGATTTTAGGAGCTCAACCTCCAAGTTCATCCAAACCTGAACCTTCTAAGTCACCACCTTTAACTAGCAGTAGAGCCAAGTCCCAAAAGATTAACGTTCGTGAACTCTTTCCTCAGCTACCATTGGGAGGGGATAAGCATCCAGATGGACAACTCAACGATACTGACCCTGAAATAAATGAACATTTAGCCTTACTTCTTTCCAATCCCGCTGAAACCAACTCAGTTCAAGAGGTGCTTTCGGTGCCTGATGCCGAATTGTGGAAAGTCGCGCTTAATGATGAATATGGGGCACTAGTGGCTAATCATACCTGGGACTTACTGGACCAACCGCCAGGTGCACATTGCATAGGAAGTAAGTGGGTCCTAAAGATAAAGAAGAATGCATTAGAAGCGGAGTTACCGTAAATCGTGTATTAAATGCCCATGGGCTTGTAAAATTAATTTGTCTAAAATTGGGGGGTGGGCGTTAAAAACAAGTATTATCTATTTTCTAAACTAATTTCCATCTAGGGAGGGGAGTTTTCTATCACGGAAAAGTCGGCGATAATGTGGTCATTTGCGTGCGTGATTTGGATTCAATCTAGCATTAACACAATTTTTTTTCATTTATTCACAAATTTAAGTTCTTGTATACTCTCTCCTCCAAAATTTAACATAATATAATAATAATAATAATAATTTGTCATGATAGTAACAGGTCTGGCAAGGACCCTAAGATCGCTAATTCGTACCTAATTTGTAGCTAAAACTAATTTCTAACCATACAAACTTTCGGTAACATGTGCGGAACAAGATCGTAAACAAGATTAGGCTTATCATTACGTGCGTGATCTGGATTCAGTCAGGATTTTTACACAACGCCTTTATTCTCATTTATTCACAAATTTAGTTTATTAAATTGTCCTCCTTCCAATATCTAACATAATTCACAGTTAAAACTAATTTATAATCACCACCAACCTGGAAAACAACAACGCGATTGACGGCCATGAAGCACAGTCTGTGTTGACGGCAATTTCCAAAAAAATGATTCGGTTGACGCCTGAGATCTGAACTGACCATGTAAAAAAAAAATATTTTTTTTACGTGGTATATCGGATCTCGGGCATCAGCCGGATCATTTTTTTGGAAATTGCCGTCAACACAGAATGTGCTTCACGGCCATCAATCGCGTTGTAGTTTTCAAGGTTGGTGGTGATTATTAATTAGTTTTAACTGTGAATTATGTTAAATGTTGGAAGGAGGACAATTTAATAAACTAAATTTGTGAATAAATGAGAATAAAGGCATTGTGTTTTTGCTAGACTGAATCCAGATCACGCACGTCAATGATGTATCGTTAGGCCTAATATTTCCGAAGTTTCCGTGATTACAAATGTTCCCGTGAATCGTGTTGGATAAAGTTGATTTTGTTAAATGTCTGAAGCTTTTATTTAATTTTGACACAGAAAAACCAAGATTAAGTGGATGAAACGTTCATTTCGTTAAAACTGAATAAGATTTTAGTTAAATTTGCCACTGAAAATCGATTATTTTAAATGGTGGGCGTCAACAACAGTTTATTACGATTTTTGACCTTCAAGCATTTTAGGGGACTGGGCCTTAGCATTAACTGGGCGTTTAATACGCGATTTACGGTATATGGCAAGACTGGCAGCGAAGGGCATTGCACAAAAATATGGCGTCGAGTATTTCGAAACGTACAGTCCAACTGCAAGCCTACCCACTATACAACTCCTCATCACAGCAGCGGTACTTAAAGGCTACAACCTAGACCAATTCAACAATAAATCTGCATATCTTAACGGATTTTTGGGAGCCCAGGAGCAAATTTTTACGCGCCAGCCTGAAGGATTTGAGGTGCCTGGGTTTGCCGCATCATTAGAAGCCTTTATGGGTTAAAACAAAGTGGCAGCCAATGGAATATCCACTTTGCACAGGAAATGACGAATCACGGTATGTACAGATGCAAAACGGATGCTTGCTCTTTTTGTCATCACCGAAAGAGACACAGTATGTATCCTCGTCGTGTATGTTGATGACACAAATGCTTTGACGTGAATGCCAAAGATGCAAGCATCAACCAAGGAAATCTTGACTTCGAGTTTTGAAATCAGGCCACTTGGCTCAGTTAGCTTTCTACTACGAGTAAAGTTCTTTAGAACGTGTTCAGGAGATCTAGCATAGAATCAGACTCACTACACTGACAAAGTCCTCGAACATTTCAAGATGGATGAGACACGTGCCGTGGTCACACCAGCTGTTCTCAGAGCAGGAGAACCTCAGGAGCTACAATCAGGAAAGGAGAATATTCCTCTGTGGGAACTTGTAGGCTGGCTGTCCTACATAGCGAATGGAACGAGACGAGATATCTCGCATGCAGTAAAAACTTTGGCGCAGCATGCAACAGCTCCCAAGCCAGACGACTGTCAAGCAGCCAGGTGCATTCTCTGCTACCTGAAAGGAACCCGAGAATATAACCTTGTGGTAAATCCAGACGACAGTGGACCCTAGGTCTATGCTGATGCAAATTATGCTGGTGATCCAGATCATAGAAGATCGACGACAGGAATCCGCGTGGCGTATGGAGGGGTGCCGTACTTATAGAGGTCAAACATCTGTAAGTCTATCGTCAATGGAATCCGAATACAACGCCAAAAGCCAATCTGAACAGGAAAGCCTATGGCCACAGGAACTGCTTCAGGAATCAGGATTACTGAAGCCTGAAGATGTGACAGCAATACCAGTCTACACGGACTCGCAAAGTGCCAGAGTTCATACTGTGAGTTATGTTGAACATTCAAGGACTAAACACACACACATTCTCTATCACCATGTAAGCCATGTAAGGGAGAAGGTGGATGCAGGATGGATTAGTATCCACTATGTGCCAACCTAGAACAACATAACAAACTGCCTGACAAAGCCATAAACTGGTGTGTGTCATGTGCACATCCCTAATCTAGTTCATGTCCGTTTCACCGTAACTGATGTCAAGTGGGAGATTGTTGGAGACAGAAGAGTATTCCTAAGGCCCACTGTGGTAGCAGCCAACAGTGGCCAAGAGTTCAGTGCTAGGATGTGGAAACATCTGCACATGGGTACATGTTCACAGCCAGAACTTTAGAACCTGTTGCTAGGGAAGTCAGGTTTTCCGCCTGGAAGTTACTTCGTCAGTAGCTGCTGACCGAGAAGGTTGGCCTAACATTTAGACCTAATAATTAGAACAACATAATGCAACCGTTAAAACTGTTGTGTTCCTTAAATAGGAACAAATCCCGTATTTACATTGGTAATGTCTTGCTGTTTCTTATCAGGGCAATGGGTAAGAATTTACGATCCCCTTTGTAGGGCCTCTTTGATATTTCAGGTACTCGTGTAATACTTATGTTAGCCAATTGATACTGCAAAACCCACGACAGACCTAACTTTAAAAAAAAGTCACCACAATTAATTTAGAACTCACCCTCTCTCATTATAGTGCATGATGATGAATTTGCTATTGCAACCTAAGCGCATTACGTGTGTGTATATATATATATATATACAGATATACGTATAGACACGGTTTAACTGTAGTACTAAATGGAGAGTATAGGTCATGTCGCGGAGTGCAAGTCGCCAATCATTGTAAAGGTGTGCAATTTTCAAAACGTGGCTAGAACTATTACCAGTAGCATGCACAGGCCACTGATAGGGCAGGGACAACTTTTCTGAAAGGGCATGCTGAGGTTTTCTTTCTGGGAACCTTTTTTTTTTGCTCGTCATTCTTTTTTTTTACCCTTTTTATAAGCTTTCTCTTTTTTTTTTATTTTGTAGTACCCCCTTTTTTCCCTCTCCTGGCCTTCTTTTTGCCCATTTTTTAGCCTCTAGGCCCTTTCTCTGGCCGCAGCGCCAGAGTTTATCGGTTCAGAAAACCAAAATAGAGCATTATTTTTTTTTTCCAAAAAGTGCAGGGGCAATACCTCCAGCGTCTCCCTCCTGTGCATGCCACTGACTATTACAAATGACAAATTGTCCATTAGATTTTGATTTTATTGTTATTATTTTGATATCGTTTGGCATTTTACACCATAATAATCAATTTTGAACAGCTATGGTAATGTTTAAAAACAATGGAACTAACTCATTCTAGTACTATTTTAGGTGAACCTAAAGGAGAATGATAGGTTTGTGGAAGAAGGGCCAATAGGCTTTTTTGAAGGAAAAAGTTACTCATGACGTCACAAATAACCGATATGTCACGAATAATGGCCACTTAAAAAAGCAGACGAATTACCCCACAAAATGGTTCATTGTGTCTTGATTATTATGCATTAATTATTATAAACATCCTATAATATTCGGTACCGGTTAAATTTTCACCCACAAACATATTTGGGCAAAATTTGTGGTCTCCACTTTTTGTAGTCTGATCAACCACTAGTATGCTTTTCTTTCGAACAGTTATTTAGGCTATCAATTACATCACTAGAAAGCAGACGTAATTTTTATATACCTCCTAATGCATTGGCTGCTGGTTAACTTCGCACCTATGCAAACATATTCCCGCATAATTTGTGGCCTCTATGTAGTACGTTCAACCACCCGTATACTTTTCTTTCGAACGGTTATTTATTAATTAAAACAATCGAAAGCAGACTTAATTATTATATACCTCCTATGATACTGGTTGAAGGCTAACTTCGTACCTGCACAAACATATTTCGGCAAAATTCGTGGTCACTGTTTTTCGCCGTTTGCTCAATCACCAGCAGTGGTTTTTTTTTAATGTTATTAAAATTACATCACTCGAAAGCAGACGTTCACTACTCAGTTTTGCAACGAATTTACACTCTTCACATCCCCAAACCTATCTCCTCACTCGTCTAAATTCCTTATTCTTGGGTCCAGTCCCACAGACAACCACCGCCACCAACCAGGAGTTGTTCTTTGCACAATGGGTAAGATTTTGATAGGAATAGGTCGTATTGGGTTTTCATGTTTCTGTGTTTTGCCAAAGCGTCGATCAGTTTCATTTCGGCTTCAATTATTTAGAAACCCTAAACACGTTTTCAACCTAGGCCTAGCAATTTAAATGAAAAACAATATTGTTTAAGACCAACTGTTTTCTTTCTTGTAGATTTCGAGTTGTAGTTACACTACACTAAAAACATAGTAACTTGTGCCCATTAAAAAAAAAAAAAAAAAAAAACCCTGCACGATCAGCCGTCTCCCAAGCACTGTTCACACAATTGTTCACACAATGCAAATCTTTGAAAAACCGTCAAAACGGTTATCTTGTAAGGTGTAGGCGGTTTTTGTTCCAGGCCCCACCACTTCTCCCTACGGCCCTGGGCGGAGGTCGCCAGGGCCGGAATAAGGTCCCTGGCCCCAAACTTCAAAGGGGCCCCCGGCCGCTGCTGAAGGCTTTTTCAGCTAAACAAAATTTCTCCCATAATGTTTGACAATCGAAACTGAAAGAAAAAGTATTGGGCAGAATAAGGAGAAAATATTGTGCATTAAAATTTTAAAAGCTAAGATGAGACGTTAACTGACAAGTAAAATTCAAAACTTGTACAAAAATTCTTCCCCTTCCCACAATTTTCTTCATTTTCCCACAGATGAGGGGCTGTTTAAGCGGAACAGAAGTATAGGAAGGGGAAGGGGGGCCCCCCTCAAGAATTTTGTCTAGGGCCCCGAGTAACATTAATACAGCCCTAGCCCTGGTGGTCGCATGTGGAACTGGCTCCTTACCGGTACTAGCTGTAAACAAACTTGATAATCAACTAATGTACGTAATCTAAAATAATACACATCTATTCAACAAATGAATCAACTTTCATAGAAAGTGGTTACATAGTTCATGGTAGTTTGTTGCACTGTGTTATTAAGTGTTTCTTCAACTTTGGCTTATCACTGAAAGTTTTACCACACTCATCGCAAGTACATGCTAATGCCCCACTATGTCTTAATAAATGAGAGTGCAGGTTTGATTTCTGAGTAAAACTTCTACCACATTGTTCGCATATATACGGCCTATTTCCACTGTGTACAAGTACGTGCGAGTTCAAATTTACTTTCTGAGCAAATGCTTTACCGCATTGTTCACATTTAAACGGCTTGTTACCGCTGTGTGTAAGCATATGAGTGTTTAAATTTGAGTTTTGTGTAAAGTCTTTACCACACACGTCACATTTATACGGTTTGTTTTCACCATGAATGATTTCATGCGCGTTCAAATGAGCTATCTGCTTAAAAGCTGCACCGCATTCCTTACATATGAATGGTTTCTTTGAACTGTGTGTAACAGTGTGGGTTCTTAAAAACGATCTTCTGGTAAAGGCTTTACCACATTCACCACACGTAAATGGCTTGGATTCATTATGAATTAGAGCATGCGACTTCAAAAAGCAAATTCGTGTGAACGCTTCATCACATTTTTCGCATTTATATGGCTTACTTCCACTGTGCGTAAGTACGTGCGAATTTAAATAACATTGATGCGTAAATCGCTTTCCACATTCGGCACATTTGAACGAACCCATCTGAGTTTCTTGAACAGATTTGTTTCCACTGAAGTTTACCGCCTCCATTATTTCCCATAATAATTCGATATTGGAAGGTTCGTGGAAGGAAACACGTTCAGCTTTAATTGGAGGTTACTAATCAAGGTTATCAGTCCCAGAATGTAGCAATGTCGCACGCTAAAATGTAAAGAACGAAGGTTTCATATAGACCGGTCGTTACTTTTCGCCAGTACCTTTTCTAAGCGAATGCCTGCAAAACCGAGTTTCCACAAGGGGGAAAAAATACAAGGAGGAAATTGTCTCGGCTACAAAATGTCTACATCACGTGCCTTTTGCTTTGATTTCGTCGCCGCGTGACGTGCTTAAAGTGGCACTATCACCGATTGAAATGCGAACGAAAATACCGTGGCGCCATCTAGCGACATTGATATTGTTAACCTTTATAGCTAGCTCGCAGGTACACGAGGATGAACCAAATTTTCACTCAATTTATTAAGGATTCCGTGGCTTGTTTATTTCGTTAAAAGAAATACCGTTACGCATTCCTTTGCTTCGTGCAAGCAAACGCTAGATGGTACTACACAGCGCTAAATGTTGTCGGAATTCGTCTGCTTTCAATCGGTGATAGTGCCACTTTAAATGGCGTGCCATTATCACTTCCAGTCAGCGTGGTTTGCAGTGAAAATTCTGAATACTGCATACTTTGAATTTATACACTGTTTTCGTTCCAACTGTTTTAATAATAACTACACAATTTTTTAGGCTGTAAGGGATTTTGGGCAATAAAAGGAAATATCAGCCAACGAAGCGGGAATCGGAAGACCTGCAAATAAAGTGTACCAAACTTTTGCATGTAAATTTTTTTACACGGACCAGCCCAGATCCCAAGAAAAAGACAATTTTCAATTTTTCGTATTTTTCCAAATTACGTGCTTCGCTCGCACTGAGGAAGAAAATCGGATAACGGAAATGGCTGAAATGCGTAAGTTTCCGAAGAATGGAGAAGGAAGACTGAGGTTGGCATGAATAATAGGATTCATAGAAGTGGAAAAAGTACTTTTTTACATCTGGAAGTAGAGTGGAAAAAGCAGAGGGCAGCGTCAGAACAGGAAACGAGTAACTTAAGAGTAGGCTGGGGTAGTGAAACGGGGAGTTGTGCACCTAAGTGGGGAGAAAAAGAAGAAATTTGAG
>JAHWFP010135514.1:148988-159595 GCA_023313725.1 Lithobius niger | reverse complement strand
AACGGGGAGTTGTGCACCTAAGTGGGGAGAAAAAGAAGAAATTTGAGATAGACCACATGAGAAGATGAAAGAGGAAAAGATATACTTCTTCTCGATCCCCATTGCTCCTCCTCGACAATGTTGAGGGGTCGGAGGAAGGGTAAGCCAATTAGGAGAGAGAATTATTTCGGGTGGCTGAAAGGTAAGTTGGAGATAGCGGTGGGGAAGAAAGTGGGAAAACGCTGGTTGGATAGGGAGGCTAAACAAGCTTTAAAACATCAGCATCAAGCATGTATGCTTTGGAGGGGAATTGCAAAGAAATCAATAATACTTTGCGCCTAAACAAAATGTCCAGTGAGGTGGTTTGCAGGAAAATTAAGGAGTACATCAAGAGGCTGGCGAGGGAAGTTGCAGAGGAAGGGAGTGGGGCAGGGATGTGGAGTTCTAGAGATTCATCAAAGGGAAAATAGGGAGAGTAGGTAGGAGACTTCTTCAAGCCTGGGGTGCCGTAGTAAGGGAGGAGAAAGAGCTAATGACTCAGCATTGTGGGAGATTTGGAGACAGGATGATGAGGAGTTGGGAGATGAGCAGAGAGAAGAGGTAGAAAAAGCAGATGAAGAACTTGTGAGAGCTATCTTCATGGGAGGCTACAAGGAGAGCTTAAAACTGTAAAGAAAACTAAGGCTTTGGTAGAGTACAAGATTTCGGCGGAGATGCTGAAAGAACTTGGCTGCAAAGGAAAGAAGACATTATTGCACTGATGTTGGGGGAAGGTGCCAGCAGGGTTGAATAGGATGAAGGTCAGCTTTATTCAACAGGGGACAGGGAAGAGCCAGGATAATCTTGAGAACTACAAGCTGGTAGTGATTACAAGTGCTGTTTACAAGGATTTTATGAAGATTTTTACTGATTGTATGAGTGAGGAGCTGGAGAATCAGAGGTAGTTATGGATGTTTAGAACGGGTTTATAAGAGGGAGAGGGAGAAATGATAATGTGCATTATCGCTCAGAGGTTTGAGGTGGCCAGGATTGAAGTAAGGAGGGTATACATGGCATTTTTTGATATTGCTAAGGGATATGATGGTGTGAAATTGGGATTATTGTGTGAAGCCCTTAGGATGATGGGGTTGGGGAAGGATTCATTAGATTAGTTGGGAGGTTTTATAAAATGACTTGCATGAGGGTGGCATTGGGACGGGTGAAGTTGAAATAGGTGGAGAGAAAATTGGGGAGTTAGAAAAGGGTGTCTGGTGTATTAGCTTCTGGACTTGGTGTATTTGAGGGGATTGAAGAAAAAGAGTGTAAGAGAAAGCTTTGGGGTTCAGTTGGTTGATGAGAGGTAGCAAGTCTCGTAGGACTCAGCTGCAGGGTTCCCACACGTCAAAAAATTCATAAAATTCTCAAAATTCTTTGATTGTATCGAAATGTCATAAAATTGTCATAACATTTTTTTTGCGTGTCATATATATCATAAAATACTAGATATTTTTCTAGAAAATGCTGTAAAATAAATTCACACTATGAGGCGTATCTTGATTTTATACACTTTTTCCACCTAGCTGAAACACAGTTGTTAAGCATAATAAAATTTTCACACACAGTTGTTAAGCACAATAAAAAATTTAAGTTTTACATAATTGTAAATCCTTTTTCGTCCTCATGCCTAAATTGTAGTGATTCGTTCCAAGAGTTTAGGCTTTGAGCCATGGCTGTCTTTCAGGACGTGTCTGTTTTAATCTGCGTAGAGCACAGTATAAAATCAAGATGTGTCGTCAAATTTCCGCTGCAATAGTGTGTTGCCAATTTTCTAACTAAGAGGAAGAACTTTTAAGAGGAAGAAATTGTTGGTTGATATTTTGCTTTTGTTTTTAGTTTGATATGTACAGTCGTACACAATTTTTAAATTACATTAAATTAAATCACAAGTGACCCATAAGGATGTCAAGACTTCTAAAACGCCTTGGTTTCTTGGGGACAAATGCCTCCCTTCCCATCTTGTAATGTTTACAAGGTTTTGAAGACTAACTTCTGTTGTTCCACTTCTAAAAAAAAGTCTGGAATACAAACAAGGTCTAAAAACCACATCTTTGAATGTTTTCAAGAACATGCATTAAAGTAGCCTTTCCTTTCGTTGAAAATGTGATGTATTTTCATATGTTTGGAACTCTTTTGGCTCCAAAATATCTTCCACAGGTAGCCTGAGTAGTCATCAGTAATGTTTACTTTTGGATGAAGGGATGAGTCAGATTATTTTGTACCATAGGCCGGGGGGGGGGGTGTCATGATTCTTTTTGAGAACCTTGGTGTCGAGTGTCATGAAAAATGTTAAAGTCAAATTTTCATTTTATCCAAAAGCCCCTTCAACAACCAAGTGTGTTAAAAACAAAAAAAGGTGGGGGCAGACTCAAGATTTCTTCAAGACCTTTGAGAGTGTCATGAAAAATTGTAGGTCACATGTCCATTTGGTACAACCACCCACGTCCTCCCCACCCCAACACCAAATCACCAATCATGTTAAAAACGAAAAATTGGGTTAAAATTGTCTTTAAGTTGTTTAATAGTGAAAACAAGATACTGATTTGTCATAAAATTGTCATAAAATTTTGGATCCGTTTTGTCATAAAATTTAAAATAAAATTTGCCGTTTTGGCAGCTGTGAGATTTGCTGATGCCGTTGAAGTACTGGAAGGCTGTAGGGAAAGGTTGGAAAAGCTTTTGGATGTTTGCGCTGATTGAGGAATGGGTATGTGAGCAGAGTTCAGTGGGGATAATTAAAGGTGGTTAATGTCCGGTATGGGGAAGAGTTGTGCGATGAATATGTAGGTGACTGGAAGATGTTGGAACGGGTGATTAAGGAATTCAATCATGGGTGTGAGGTTGTGTGTTAAAAAAAATGCCTTGGCTCTATGGAGAGGAAGGTGGTGGGAAAGGCTGGTAGAGTTGATAGGATGGTAAGAAAGATCATAACATGGGGAATAATAGATGTAAAATGGCTCAGATTTTGTGGGAATGGTTACCCAAAATTACGTTTGGTAGTGGGGACATCACAGAAAAAAGCCAGTAGCACAAAATTAATGTTTAAAAGGTATAATAGGTTTAAGAATGTTATTTTATTTGGTAGTTGGGTGTCAGTTTGCTGAAGAAGACTCACAGGCAGCTTGCTAGGTTTCAGGAGGAGTTGGGTGGGTGGGCATAACAAACCAGTTCACAGCAAGCAAAGTGGTTTGAGGTGAAAGGGGTGGTCCATCTCAGAGTTGGGAAAGGTGGTGACAGAGTTAGGATTTGATAGAAGGACAAGGGAACTTCCCAAGGGTACTTTGGTCTGTATGGTTTATGACCATGTGATGGTTAGGTGTGGGACAGGGTAGATGTACAAGACGTGTAGATGGGCAGTGAAGTTTGTGAGGTATACTGTGGGGGAGGAGAGGTAGGGGATGGATGATGGGATCATCAATTTTAATACAGAGTTGTGGCAGAAGTATAGGGAAGAGAAATAAGGGCAGGAAGGAAACAAACGGCTACAGTGACTACCTGGTCGCACCGGTCTTCTGTACAGTTCCTCCACTTCAGGCACACAGTTACAGTGTTACAACATAACGCTCAACGTAGCCTATATAGATCAGTGGTGTAGGGAAGTGACGACAGAGACGCTGTTGATGAAGCCAACAGCGACTCGTAGCTACTTGACGTTGCCATGGGAACATGATTTTAGGCCTAATTTTCATTTTTAGGCCAAATTTTAAAAATGCAGTTTTAATTTCGTAAGTAGCAGATAGGCCTAATGGAGAATTTGGTTCGACAGCAAGCCTATTCATTCATGCAACAATGCGACGAGACTATTTTAAACGAAGCTAAAATCCAATTGTTTTTATTGAGGATTATAATTTAGGATTTTAATTTGACGATCAAAGGTTATTATTTAATTTAGTTACATCGAAGAAGTTTATTAGCTATGAGGAAGTAACGATGTTTTAACTTGCCATGTTATTTAACTAACTGCTCACACTGAATATAACGTTGTAAACAATGGTCGTCAATATTTGGTACCGTTGCGAAGTTGAAAAAAGCAACGGACGGACAAGGTCATTGCAATAGTCTTCTCAGCCGGTACAGCTGTACAGAAGACTAAAAGTGAACAGGAGTAGGGGAGTGTGCTGCTATTTAGACTTGTGGTTGGGTGCTTGGCACAAGAGAGTTGTGGTGGTGGGCAAGGGGTGGATGAAGATGCAGACTGTGGAATGTGTGCAGAAGGAAGATAATCACTTGAACACATTTTGATTGACTGTTGGGAGCTGAACGATCTCAGGCAGAGGCAAGAGTGTGGGGACTAGAAGATGTAGTAAGATGCTTGGGTGGTGGGGGAAGTTGGTGAGATGGGACCGACATATCCTTTGTTGGTTGTGGAATAGGAGGCACAAGGACTAGTTGGAGTCTGTGAATGGGGTTGTGGCATGGAGTTGCTAAATGGATAACCGATATCATCATCATCACCATTGTCATCACCATTATCATCATGCCCCATTGTGCATGTAGGTGAGCCAATGACAAAGAGAAGATAATTTTATGAAATTATATGAGGTGCTCCTGATACCTCATATTTGACTGACCAAAACTGAAACCAATTCTCTATTAGTGAAGGGCTGTCTACTAGTATAACAATTTTTCTATTCAATTCTGTTGAATCACAGATCCAGAGCAAGATAAAATATACATCTTCTGGTTCTTCTTTTGGGGGTTGTGGCTTTGGTCTGTTCTCTGTACAGGTCAAACTACACCATTTAAAATTCTGGGAATCAGTTCAAATCACGGATTTTTATGTGGGCTTGTGCTTTTTCAGTGTAATTTTATTTTGAATGCTGTACTTACTTGCAACAAAGCCATCATGAGGCAACTGAAACAGAGCTATTTCGCTAACTAAAAACAACTTTTTCTAACTGTAGCCAAATTCACCTAACATACACAAAACAATACAAACCAAATATTATTTCAGATACCATATCGTTTGTTTACGAATTGAAACTTTAAGAAAAACTCGTACCACATTCTGATTATTTCTTAATTGTTTTAGATGTGGAATGTCTGTCAGCAGCGTGAAAGTTTTAGCGTGAAAGCTCCTCGAGCGTATTCTTCAAGCCAAGGCCGCCTGGGGTAGAAATCGCGTGTCTCACCTCCTAGCTCATTGGCAGTTTAGCCGCACGGCAGAAGGGGGATGGTTTTCTAACGGCGAATCCGTTTTGTGTTTAGTGAATTTGTTTATAAACTGAAGCTTTGCAAAAAACGCGCACTGCACTCTGATCATTTGCTTGATCGTTTTAGATGTGGAATGTCTGTGAGCAGCATAAATAAGAGTTGCAGAATGAAAGCTCCTCGAGCGCAGCGAGACGATGCGGAATGAGCGAGCGAAGCGAGCGACTCCGCTAGTTAGTTCAGATTAAATTCCTTACAGCCCTGAATGTTGTTCGGTACACTGATAAATCCTAACTTATTTAATGTTATTCCACATTACTATTAAAGGAAGTGTTTTGTGTACGACCAGTCTCGAATGTGTTTTGTGGTAATGGCACCTCACGTTCAGTGTACATTACGAATCCTATATCATCTAATCATATATTAGCTCTTTTATATGCAAAGAAGAGACTGACTGTACAGGTAAGGTGAAGTCGGACTAACAACAAGCACGGTTTTAGTTTAACAGTAAAACTCTTAGTTAACTAAAAAAAAAAGTTTGAGCACGTTTCCAATACTTATTCGTTTGTAGAGTTGCATGTTTGCTTCAATATTATGATTTACAGTTAGTATTAATTTAAACGGTAATTTGCAATGATCTCAGCTATGCTAGTTTCATCATAAACACCAATGATCATGCAGGAATTAAAATTCCATTTTTGGGAAAAAGTAAGATTAGGTCCACGGAGGTATATGCAGATTTACGATGCTAGGACTTAAAATTCCTAAATGGAAAAAAAGCGAGCTTGTCTCTAATTTATGTGATTTATCTATGTGTAAATGACAGTGCAACAAATAATAAATCTTCCCCAAATATGCAATTTATTATTTTTGTGATATTTTAAATAGAGGTGTGTGCCTTAAAGTATTCTTTGGTGGTGTAGATCAATTTTTTGCACCGTATTTTAAGAGGTGTGAACCATATAAAGAAATTTGTGTCATTTAAAGAGTTGTGAATTATATAAGGCCGGTCATAACCTATATATTTTTTAAGATATACTTTAAATATATTTCTATGGATTGGGTTGTTCATTTATTCAATAAAATGCTACGTGTAGTGTGGGTGCATGTGAAGAATATGCTTTACAATGGTTTACCGCAAAATTATCGAATTTTCTGTATAACTTACACAGCAGAAAAGCGAAGAGAGATGAGATCAAAGACATACCTGCAAAATGAAAAGGGCTGATGGTGCATTCCCATTTCCACTCCTTCTTGATATGACTGCATTTCCATATTTTTAATAGACATGGGCCAGTGGAAAAGACTTCTGTGTCCAGTTGAGATGACCCAGTTCCGCTTCATGGTATTAACTTTTACACAATACGAGAAATATACTATCAACACAAGGTTTAACACCATTGTAAACCCACTTGACTACCTTATACAGTATGTCTCAGAAGTCATGTTTACCCAAAATAAAGGGCTATATACTGGATATGAGTTGGTAATAACAACATACTCTATAGGAAATCACCTATGGCGAATCCGATGATGGTTCCCAAACTGACCTTGGAGGTCGTCTTCATGGAATGATACCACAATGGAATGAAAATTAGGCAAAACAACTTGTACTCTGCAGAAGAGCCAACCGTGGGGCAGCGATAAGCCTAGAAAGTGATCAAATACATTTAAAAATGTTTTGAAGTAAAGATTATGCATAAAACAATCCATCCAGCAAGCATGGAACAAACTGAAGCTGAAAACTGAGGCTTACTGAAAATGGATATCTAGAAAGTGCACCATAACCAGAACACCAATCCATTGGCAGGAAAACACAAGTACATTCTTCACTAATGAATACAAGTTTCCTTCATTACGTTAAGGTGATAACACAACTACGATAATGCAGAACAAATTTAAATGGATAAAGCAAATTAACAGAAATTATCCACAAAATCCTACTTTTTAGCCATAGCGGTTGATTTATTGTGGTTCTGCACTTAGTGGCACACCTTACCGATAGCCACTCGGGGCAGAGAGGAGCAGTACCCAGAGTTTGTGGAGCTTTCTCATTATTGCATAATTTGCACGAGCGGTTTCTTTGAGCTAGTGTTGGGCGGTACCCAAAATTTCCTGTGACGGTGACGTTACCAGCCTAGGTACCGCGGTACTCGGTATTTAACGGTTTTAAAATTTCGTGGTACTTCCTTCGGTACCTCCAGTACCAACGGTATTTTTTTAAAGCAGCCTAATCAAACTAATTAAGGTTGGAAATGGAATCATCAATTTCATTTACGTTGCCCCTCCCCCCTCCAAAAATACACATTAAATTTAATCACCAATACTTTGAACTCAATTTTATTTTTCTGTTGGTTCTTACGCTGGTTGTTTCATCAAACTTACACAAATTTGGCTCCACTTTTGGCATTGTTTAGAATTCCAATTTTACCATTGTTGGTTTTTAACTGATTATTACACTGCTTTGAGCCCTACAACACAAGAACTGACTGAACTATTGTTATAATTTTAGCGCCTTTTCTCATATTAAAACAATACCGGTATTTTAACAATGCACGGTGTTTGGTACCGTTGCATTTTTGGTACCGTGGTACACCGTGAGAACCAGTATACCGCCCAACACTACTTTGAGTCATTAAAAGAAAGATATTTAGATTGTTTCCAAACCTTCTCTTTGGGGGCACCAAACTACATTGGGTAGGGGGAGGGGTATCACGTTCTCACGGTCCCCCCCCCCCCGCGCTCTTTCGCCCCTGCTTTCATACAATTACCGAAATCAGGAACTGGATTTCCTCTAGTCGATCGTTAGTGCTTCAGTACACAACCACATGATGACACCAAGTAATTGCTTATCGCCGCCCCTTGGTTAGCACCCCTGCAGTGCCCAAGTCGTATTGCCCATATCTTTCATGTTTGTGGCGCGATTTCAGTTTTGTTTCCCTTGTTGAATTTGTGGTATCATTCCAAACAACTTTCTAATTTACTTTATGCCCGTATCTTGAATAGTTTAGGAGATATGCTTTGGATGACCATGAAGACGAGTTGTTGTTATTACCAACTCATATCCAGTATATAGCCCTTTATTTTGGGTAGACGGGACTTCTGAGACATACTGCATATGCCTGACTATAATATTTAGGTAACGTGCATTGCCCAAAAAATCACGTCGTCTGTGTAATTATTGTTGCATAAACAATTTCGAAAACCCACCTGTGACTGAAATAGCACGACTACAGGCACTGTGGGTGCTCTGAACTTTAATGGATTTAACTTCTTCAGTGTAAGTGATATACACTGATGCAAAAAAAGTATAGGGACAAAATTGAGCTTTGCACGCATTTCTTGAAACCTAAGAGAAGTTAGCAAAGCACAGTTGAGCGGGCAAGGATTTTGTATCTGACCCGAGTGGATGTGAGATCGAATAACATTACCGACCTATGTGCACATAGGAATTAAAGTATGACCCCCTCTAGTTCATTCATCCTTGAATTGAAGAGGTTAATAAAAATATATTGTAGATTCACTCATCCAATCAGTGTAGTCACTCAGTGACTAAGAATTTTTTGTTTTCTAATTTGGGATTTTATTGCATTTTATTACTGGGAATCATTCCAAAACCCACAAGGTGCAATGACTATAAAAAATAAATAAAATGAAGCCTGTTTGTATGTCATATTTAGTAGTCCTTGACCATCTTGAAGGTGATGTTTGTAAGGGGTCTCTGATCACGAGAGAGTGGAAATTGTTTTGCCCCTTCACATTAAAGCAAATGTTATGAAAAAGTATGAGTGGTTATTTACAAGACTGACTGGAATAAAGTAAAGAAAAGGACAAGATCTGTTATACTGATTATGTTGCTACACCACCTTCTTAAATGCTAAATGAAAAAAGTTTTTTAACGATATTTTAAGAGTTCATACCCACTTTGTCACCCAAATCGAAGAATAGATGGACAAATCATTAAAACATATACAAAAGCAAATTATTATAGTATATAAAAATCTCATGTTTGAGGACATTAAATGACGTAATTAAGGACAGCAGCACATAGAAATTGGAATATTAGGGGTTTTATGATATACCTATATTTCAACGTTTTCAGAATACCTAGAATAAATTATATGCATGGCCGCTAGAATTTTGGATGGTGTCCATCGACGAGATGTGTAACAGCTATGTGCAGCAAACTACAATGATTTGGCTAACATATGAAACCCCAGATGTTTTTCTCGTCATATTCACTGGTGGCATTTTTTCGACCCTTCCCAATTTTGTGAGGTAACGTGGTCATGTTAAGATGCAAACAGTGCAACAAAAACTTTCTGGTTGTGCTTTTTTTCTTCGCAACATCAATGGCTAACTTGGATTGTATTGTAAGTATATAGAAGGAGTGTTCTGTATACTGTTCTGCCAGTTCTTCCTCCGGTTGTATCGTATGTTGTATGTTCTCAAAGAAACTAATGAGCTAAGCCCTAGTAAATTGCCATTGTAAGTTCTGATATGTCCTTGAACACCAGGAATCAAGTTTGAAAGATTACAACAGACGGATACTAAATAATATTACAGTAGAAACTTACGTTATTCCATTGGTTATATTACCACTAATCCACCAGGCTTTCCATTTATGACTACAAACATTTAGAGCAACAACAACAAAAATGTCGCAAAGTTTATTAAACTAAGAATCGTAGACTGTTAAGGGCTACAAAGAATCATTTGAAACAGAAATCTCAATCAGACTTATGTTGACGATCAGTCAGAAATACAAACAACTTTTATCCTATTCAATGAGATTTAGCTTATTCTCTGCCAGACTTTAACGGCTTTGTTTCTGGGCCAAACTTCTCCTGTTGTCAACCGATATTGTATTCCAATTGATTCCCACAACCCTCTTTTCCTGTACAAACATAGCCTCTCCAGGATCCGTCAGCAGGAATTGTAGGATCTCAACATGCACCAACGTTAGTGCCATAGTGGACATATGCGTGCATAAGACTTCTTGTATTGTCTTGTTGTGAAATACCAAATACGTAAGCAAGTTTGAAAGATTATCAAAAGACGGATAATAGCCTAGATGACATTACAGTAGAAACTTATGTTATTCCATTGGTTACTATTTATCACTAATTCTTAAGGCTCTCCATTTATGATTACTCACATTTAGAGCAACAACAACAAAAATTTCGAGAAGTTTATTAAACTAAGAATGGTAGACTGTTAAGGGCTACAAAGAATTATTTTAAACAGAAATCTCAGTCTGATCTCAGACTGAATCTCAGTCTTATGTTGACGATCAGTCAAGAATACAAATAACTTTTATCCTATTCAATGAGATTTAGCTTATTCTCTGCCAGACTTTAACGGCTTTGTTTTTGGGCCGAACTTCTCCTTTTGTCAGCCGATATCGTATTCCAAATTGATCCCCATTACCGGCTTTTCCT
>JAHWFP010135514.1:119577-148588 GCA_023313725.1 Lithobius niger | reverse complement strand
TCATAACGAAACGAAATGAACTCCTGATATGGCTTATATGCACCCTTTTAAATATATTCTCCAGGCAAGTGTTTGCCACTAAATCGTGTGATAAAACATGCCTTCAGTAGCTGCGAACCATTTTGTCAGGCTTGTACCATGACACGTGTTCATAAATAGTTGCATTGACTATCATAATTTTAAAACGTAGAAATATGACATACTGAAACATAGTTTGTTATTTTATGATGTTTTTAAATGTACTCTTGAAGAATTCAACGGCTGATTCTAAAGTTTTCCAACATGTAAATGCACTGTATGGCCTGGAACATCCAGGGAAGAATTGCTCTTCAATTGCAAACATCGTAATAACATAAGTTACAGTGCACATAAAGTACACAATTTGCAACGTTTCGAAGCAATCCCAGCTTCGTTATTAAAGCCTTGCATTAAATGAATATTTTCCCATTTTACAAAAAAAAATTGGGTATCTACAGTTCGGGTATCTGTCAAGTTCTGGCAGTTTCTATGCTGCCACTTTTAATTTTCTGAGGTCCGTTTTTATTTATTTTTACGCATCTGCTTTGAGTATTACAGTTTTTTTACAGTTTTTTTTTACGGATTTTGAAGTATTAACGTGCCCGTGGCTTCTTAATCCTTTCCTTTGGAGCTCTATAACGAAGCAGAGATTGCTTCAAAACGACGCAAATTGCTTATTTTATCAACACGTACTCACTTTACAGTTTGATCGTTAAGCTTAACAACAAACAGGATAATAAAATATACAAAACAAAAACAGACTCGTGTGAAGTTTAAAATACGGTTTAACTGGTCCGAATTCAAAACAGCATAGGAACACAAATTAACTTTGCTGTAGGGTTTCAGACACTGCAGTTTTCCTGTGCTGTTTAGTCCATGTGAAACCTTACTGCTGTATTCAAATCTTTTTACCATTCTTACTTTTGCAGAATGTAGATCAGCTAATGATTGGTGCGTTCTGCACAGGATAACCAACGGCGTCGAGTGGGTTCTGCCAACAATCAACGAGTGGCGCAGCCACGAGTTATTGTTGCCAGAACTCCCGAGACACCGTTGGTTATCCTGCTTATACCAACCGCATATTGTTCGACTCGTGGCTGCAACAAACAACAAACCGTGCTAACGTTCTTTAATTCAGAAGCTTATCAAGTCGACTATGGGTGCAACAATGTTTACACAAAGACAGCATTGTTATTGCTTGTTTGGTGAAGGGCTCTGTGCTCGTGTTTATCGATTGTAACTCGATTCCGAAATACCCCATCATTTTTCATATGCGCGGAAACTCAACGACAAGGAGCCCCTTCAGATGATTTCTCTTAACAATTTTTTTTAGGAGAAGTTGTTTGAAGAAGCTATTCGGCGTTGAGTTTCCGCGGTATGAACAGTGATGGGGCACTTCGGAATCGAGTAACAATCAAGAAATGAAAAAAGAGAACCATTGTTGGCTAACTGGGTTATTCGGCGTTGTGCGATGACGGATGCTTTCGGAATCTTGAACAGTGAAGCGGTAAGACAATAAACGTGTAATCAGTAATAAATACAGCCCTTTTATTTATTGATTACGTGCACACTTATTCGTAAAATAAACATGTATTCGAAAGCTTCATATTTAACAAATAAATAAAAAAAATAATCAAAATATGACAGATGGTTGTGCCAGCATAGCTAGCATTAGACTTCACTTGGAGGCAACCTTCACCAGGTAGGGTGACAGCTAGCCAGTAACTGATTTGTTTTAGTTTTCAGCATACTTTACTGATCGTCAGCATATGGTTCGAGTCGTGGCTACGCTGCTGGTTATAATTTATTGTGTATTTTATGATTTACGGTGTAATTTATGATTTATGGCGTATTTTATACGTTTGTTGTGTTATGTCAACGTATTGCAGATCAAATAAATTAACGTAAAATTGGTAGGAATAACAAACAAATATTACTCATAAATTAGTTTGGTTATATTACTCATAAGTATAATAAAAAAGTATTAAAAATAAGCTTGAAATAACTACGTATGAGGACGAAATGTGAGTTTCCCGAAGGCTTTTCGGGAACCCACGAGCAACAAGCAGAGCCGAGTGGTCATACCTGTGGTCTCCATGCCCAGAAATTGCAAGATCGCATCCTGTTGCGAACATACGTAGACATGGGCTTTAAAAACGACCTCTCTACAGTATGTTCTGAAAGGGTTAACAAACATCAAGAAACATATTTCTTACGTTATTCTTTTTTTAAGCAATTGGTAAACCCATTCAGTGCAAGGGAAGTACGTTCAAGTCCGTGGATAAAAGGCGAGGTTCATGAAGGTTCAGTGGCAACACAAGATAAGTAAGTCAGGTACAGTCGAGTGTTCAAGACCATGGTCTCCGAGCCAAAAGGATACAAGATCCAATCGTGTTGCTAAACTGTGTACTCGTGGAACTCTAATAAACAACCTATTACAGCTGGTACTGAAAAAGAATCCTGGGAATTTTTATTCCTAAAAGAGTGGTGTTTTTACTAGTTGGGTTGCTTTTACGTGTATGTTTTTAGACCTTAAGGTATTCCCGTGTTTGATATGTGGCGTGCACCATATGTTTTTTTTTCTGACTATTAGAAATGCAAGGTATGGTAGTGACATATAAATTGATTATTGGGGATAAACCTAATAAATTAATTAGGAATGCTCTCAGACTTCCATCGCATAATGACCAAACGAAACTGTGGCAACATTTCATTGGTGACTCTCACCCAAATCGAACTCACACAATATGGTGGCTGCTGCTAAGTCGCCAATCCAGCCAGATCCAATAAGTAATATAAAATTGATGTTAGAATTTAGCATGCTTGAAACGTTCAGCATCTTAAGTAAGTTGTATTTATGCTATAGTGCAGTGATAATGTGTAGATGATTTCAACGTAGATATTCAGCATACTAATGGACAAGATGCAACGATGTTTAGCGGTGGGGAAAGTAACATGAGTTGCTTCAGGAGTGTGTTGAAATAGGACTTATTTCTGAACAGGACATTAAGTCTGGGGTAGTAACGGAAGGAGTATTTACTGCAAAATGTGCTGAAGCAGAAAAACGAGGCGTTGTGCCTTGTAATCAATAGTTGTTGCTCTGTTGAAAATGAGCTCAGAATAAACTTAACATTATAGCTATTGCCTTTGTTGCTAATTAATGGTGCTGGTCACAAATTAGCATGGTAATGTATTGAATTCCATGTTCTGTGTTCAGAAAAGGTTGATAAACGGTTTGAAAGAAATCTCCTGGACACACAGATAGAGAAACAAAGAGACGGGCAGATGGACAGACAGAGGACAGACGGACAGACAGAGAGATGGGCAGATGGACAGACAGATAGCTGAACGGACAAAGGACATATGGACAGATGGACAGAGAGTGACAGATGAACGGACAGAGGACATCATGGACGGATGGACAGAAAGTGGTAGATGGACAGACAGAGGACAGATGGATGGACAGAAAGACGGAGAGATGGGCAGATGGACTGAGGACAGATGGGCAGAGAGAGGATAGACGGAAGACAGACAGAGAGACGGGCAGGCAGACAGAGAGACAGGCAGACAAGAGAGAGAGAGAGAGGCAGATGGACAGACAGACAGAAAGATAGGCAGATGAACAGACAGTGGACAGACGGAAGGACAAAGAGAGGGGCAGATGGACAGACAGAGGACAGGCAGATGCACAGAGAGATGGGAAGATGGAGAGATAGAGGACATACGGATGGAATGAGAGACAGACGGGCAGATGAACAGACAGAGGACATATGGACAGACAGACAGACTGACGGCGAGATGGATAGATGGACAGAGACAGACACACGGAGAGATAAACAGAGAGATGGGCAGATGGACAAGACAGATGACAGATGGACGGACAGACAGATAGAGGGACTGAGCGACGGGCAGATGGGCAAACAGGGGGCAGATGGACGGACAAACAGACTGAGAGATGGGCAACTGGATAGATGTACGGACATACAGATATACAGATTAGACCGACGAATAGACAAACACACAGTCACAGAAACTGAGAGTTTCATTTCTAATAATGAAACTCTATACTGAACCTCCTATTGCAAAAATTATATTAAAAAAGGCCTTAATCTCACCTTGGAATCCTTTTATCCCGTCCAATCGCCTTTCTGTATTTGTAATGTTTTGTTCAAGACTAGTTATTTTCCTTTTGTTTGTAGCACTACTTTGCTCCAAGATTGCAATTGCGTTAGCAGAGACTTGATTCTTTTTCTCGATAGCAGTTATATTCTTTTGGATTTCGTCCTTATTTTGTTCTAAAGCTACGGTTTTATTTCTTGTTTCTTCGTTCATTATTCCAAGAGACTTAATCACCCCAATTGTAACAAGGTTATGTTCATCGATGGTGTTGATTCTTTGCTCAATTTCGGCAGCTTTGTTTGCAGTGGAGATCATACTTTGTTTTAATGCTGTTACTGATTTCACTGATACGTCATTTTCTTTCTCAAGAATAGTGATTTTGTCTCTTGCTTCTTCTTTATACAATTCTAGGATGGATATTTTGCTTGCAGACTCAGCACTCATTTTTTCAACGTCTGTCATCTTCCTATTTGCTGTTGAATCACTTGCTTCTAACACAATAACATTAAGCTCAGTAGCATCGACTTTCATTTCTAGTGAGGTGTAATTGTGTTGTAAGGCAGCAATTGATTTTACTGAAGATTCACTCATTTCAGCCAATTCTAATATTTTATTACTGGTTTCATCATTAGTCATTTCCAAATCTTTAATTTTATTTGTTGATTTCAAATTCATTTCATAAAGGGCATCAACCTCATTGTTTATGTTATCCTCATTTAGGGCTATTATAGAGTAGTTATTTTTTATTTCCTCGTGATATTGTTCAAGATGAGCAATTTTCGTACTCGTGTTGATTGATTTTTGCTCTAATTCACTGATTTTCGGTTCAAGGGAAGTTATTCTATGCGCGCTTGATGACGCAAGTTCTTGCAAAGATGAAATTACTGCTAAAGAAACTTCATTTTGTTCTTTAAGATCATCTGCTTTCTTATTTGTTACGTCTTGATTTTGTTCCAGATTTAACAATTTATTTCTTAATACCTCAGTCATTTGTTTCACGTCAGTCATCGTTTTGTTGGTTGCATGGAAATTTTGCGCTAATGCACTGATTCTTGGCTCAGTGCCAGCAAGAAGAGTCGCGTGATTCTCTTCTAAGACAGCAATTCTTTTTGTTGAAATTTCATTGTTTTTTCCAAATTCATCAATTTTCTTTCTTGTTTCTTCGTTGTCGATTTTCAATGCTCGTATTTCATTTGCCGAGTTTTCATTGGCCTGTTTAATGCCCTCAATTTTATTGTCTGTGTCTTCCGTATATGCTGAGAGGTTTCGTTCAAGCATGGCGACATTTATCCGAATTGCTTCCGTCCTCGTCCTAACAGCTTCTGTCCTTAACTCCAAGATTCTATCTGACTTTGCTGATGCCTCACTTTTCTGTTCAAGTGTAATGATTTTCTTTATATTCTCTTCCATATTTGCTTCTAAACCCGCAATTTTTTTCGTTGTTTCACCATGTATACGGTCTACAGCACTAAAGGTATTCCTCGTACCTTCACATATTTTCTCCAAAGCATCGACCTTCTTTTCGATAACATCCACTTGTTTCAGCCTGGAGGCAAAATTTCGTGTTTCTTCATTCATCGCCTCAAGGTCGGTTACTTTCTTCGTTACTGATTCTAACATTTGTCGTAGTTCGCTATTCTGTTGTTGAAAATCGGTAAGAAGTTTTTCCACACCATTATTTTTTTCGTTTTGCGTTGTTAGTTCGTTACTTATCCTACGTTTCAGTTCTTCTACCTCATTTCCATTGCGAGGGATTGAATTCAATAACTCAAGTTCCATCGATATCGATTTTGGTTGCACGATTTCACAAACCACAACTCCCATTTCTTCACAGTTTGTTTTTATCCACAATGCATGTTTTCCTGATTTCATCTGTACACAATCATACGAGTCATCTAACTGTGATTGGTTTCCCAAGTTGTTGTATATAACTTCTGTACCATCATTCCAATCCATTGAGCCATTATTTGCAGGATATTTTATTCCCAGCCAAACATTGTCAACAATATTGTTTTCTATGAATAGAAAATGTTGAAGAAATTTCTGTTCTTCAGGCGTTTTTATCGTAAGCAACTTGGAATACATATTTTGGTATGTATCTGGTACAAGACTGTTGCATGTTGCTTCGGCCTGGTCATGTGTCGCGTTAGCTACAGAAGTCACTAACTTAAAACATTTGTCATCCCTAAAAGCCAACCAGTCACCGCATGGAGAAATGTCCTGCAACATTGATGAAGAGTAGCCTACAAAACAAAAACAAAAATCAATTTAAAAATAGTTCATAAACTTCTTACAAATAAAAATAAAAACTATTTAACAAACGTAACGGGAAAATATTACTTCTTAAAAGGTACTGAAAAAATTTATGAAAGTAAACTAAGCCGGATTTCTAACGTTGCAAAAGAGGCAATGCATGCCCCCCCCCCCAAAAAAAATAGTATTTCGGCCATCCCTATGGTACCCCCAAAAAATTTTTCCATCACAAATCTAGAAAATACGTCGTTCAGCCTTCCTACCATATTTCGTTCAAGTTGCTTGCAGCGCATGTCCGTAACAGAGACACAAAAGTCAAACAAAGAAACAGACTGAGGAAAATGCAAAATCGTCCGCATAAAAACTGGACCTCTTTCGCTTCTCTCACTTAGTTAAATGCATTCTACAGTTGTGCTCGATCTTAATTAATACGTATATTTGTTTAAGTCTACATAATTAAACCATATTTTTCTTTTAATACACCAAGATCACCAATTCACAATGTTACACGTCGTATTTGATACTGATTTGACATGTAAAATTCCACCTATTTATTGTATGCGCGGCTTATCTTGAGTCCTGCAAACATTTTATGTGCGGCTACGTCCTCCTGGAGGGGGCGGCGTTAATCGACTGCCGCCATTGTTTTTTTTTAACCATCTTGGGTATCAGCAAGGCACTCTGCTACCAAAAACGTAAATCGATTATCTGTGTTCGTTCTGCAGCGAACTCAAGATAAGCCTCAGACACTTTAGTTCAGTTGGTTGGACGCACAAAAAACGTGATAACTTAGTTTTAAAAAGTACTCAGTCCTGACGTTTTGACGAGATGGGCGGACGGATTAAGCAGAGTTGCAGCGTTTCCCATTTGATGTGTTATCGTACTGGTTTTACTGCACGAGGAACACAAAGTATAAACAATGCAATGACGAACGTATAAACAATGCCACGACGAACTATATAAACAATGCCACGAACGAACTGAGTTCAACTACTAAAACTAAATTAGTACATCGATTGTGTGACGTGGCGGGCATCAACCTAACTATAATAATGAAGAAGCGTGGATGGACCCCAATGGATTTGATTTGATTTGATTTATTCAGAACAATAAGGACACGAGATCATGCGCTCTACATAGCATCTACTTAAATCTAACTTAAAATCTGTAGTGTTTGGTACCTAGCTGAATAAGTATAAGTACACAGCTACACAGTTTGAGGGTTCAGTGAGCAGCAGCTGTCAGAGGCAGCTGCTAGGCTATTGGATAACTCTGGTGTAGGTATGCATCATGGGTAGATGCCTACCTAATTATGCAGGTGATTGGTTGGTTACAAACAGGACTGGTCATGTGACCAGTATATGATTAATTACTACTTAGTGGTTCCTAAAACCGGACACCGCATTCACCCCTATGTTAAGTGAAGCAGTATCTTGCAAGAGAACAAGCAAGATCTGTAATTTGTGTCGTAATTAAAAATCTTTTAAATAAAAACTGGACACCGCAAAATCTGTGAAGCAAAAAATAGTTTAACACCTAAGTTTTTTTTAAATAACAGCTGTCCTACAAAGGCTTAAAATTTTAAGTCAAGGTGTGAAGAGAAGAATTGGAAATTAGTCTACATTAATTACCTCTATGTCAGTGAATAATAAATTATAACATCTCTTACTTGTTTCTTTCGGAAGTTCTGTTTTATTCATCAGGTAGACCCAGGGAAAAGCAATTGCTGCCCCAATGCCCACTGAGATAACCACAAGCAAACCAAGGCAAGCCTTTTCCTGACAAGATTTTCTTTGCCAGCAACCTATCTTTTTTCTAAAAAAAATGATAAATAACATGAATTAATCAAGTACGACCTACTTTAATTTCATACTGTAGAGTTTCTATTTATACCAAATATCAAAATCACAAGTACACAGTGCAAAAGCAAGAACGCAGTGTAATTTAACAAGAGATGATACAATGAATAAATAGATTGTATTCTCAATAGTAGAAACAAGTTTCACCTTCACAAGGAATGGCTGAATCTGTTTTCGCTATATATCCAACAACAGAAATAGTAAGCACTTTCCTAAGGTATCCCATCAAAACGGTGCGGGAATAACGGTGCATGACAAAACAGTGATGTCATAACAGCACAACGACATAACCCGGCGGTCTATTTGTGGATGTCGGCTGTGCATGATTGTACTGCACATAGATCTATCAAGTCAACCGAGTTTGAGCTTACTCTACAAGATGACTATAAGAAAATTAATAAGTAAGATCTGGAAGGAGATTTACAACAAAAGCAGCTTTCTTGCTTGAACTCTTAATGGGGCTGGAACTGATATGAAAGCGGTGGAAGTAGTGAATTCGACCACTGCTCTGGTCAGCCCTCACCTTGAGTATGGAGCCTGGAATAGCTGTAAGAAATGTGCCGTTGCTGGTCCAGAGGAAGTGGAGCACCAAACTGCGAGAATTGTGAATAACCATTGGGTTTAGGTGGATGAGTGTATCCCATTTTCAGAAGCATGGTCATTTTTACCCAAAAAGTAGGGCCCTTCCTGATCCTGTAGAAGAACAGTCTGTGGTACCTCCTACGTGTCTCCAAGAATAGCCCGCCTAAGAGCCTCTACAAATGGATGATCTACCGATACAAGAGATACTATTTTCATTGTTCCTTCTTTCCACCCTCTGTTCGCAAGTGGAATGCACTTCCAAGCCAAGTTGCTTGCAAAGCTCACGAGGTGTCGTTTAGGGGTGAATTGGTGAAACGGAGGAGGCGAACTAAATGAATGTCACAGCTTGCTGATGATGTTTTCTTTTCGATGTTGGTATTGTGACTTTGTGTGGGTAAATTGAACACCTAACCCACTTAAAACCACTTACGTTTAGCAAGGGAGATTTAGGCCTAGCTGGTTGTAAGGGAGAGCTCATTCAAAGACTCTTGTGGGGAAGCTAGGGTGGATTGGGCCAGGTGTCCTAATTCTTGGTAATGATAGGGCTTGTACATTTTTTCTTTTGATTGCTTATAAAATTAACACAGCTAGTAAATAGCCATCAAAAATAAAAATAATAAAAAATATAAGACAAATTTTCTTTATATCTTTATTGTTAAATCAAGGGAGCATCGTGTTATGTTAAGACAGAAGTGGCCTGAAAATTTTCGTGCATCGAAGTATCATGCATTATTGCTTGCTTATGACTGCAGTATTCCACATAGATTCACCATGCTGAGGGAAAAAACCTTGAAAATTGAAGCGCACTTTGTTTTGCACAATGTTGTTTGACCCAATACGGCCGTCGAATAATCTGTCACTGTTAAATTCAGCGCAATAAAAACAAACAGAGAATTACAATTTATTGCATGCTTTCTGGTGTGGTTGGGGTGGGAGGGAAGGGTGACATGAATGGGTTAGTTTTTCATTTGCCAAAAATGATAAGTATTACTTAAAGTAATGTCACCGGTGGACGCTGAATTTTTCACAGAACCTTACAGCTGCCATTTGCTATTAGTACTATAGGGGGGCCCAAGAATTATGGACTGTTGTTTATTGATGGATTAGCTGCACAACAAAAGCTGAAAACCCCTCCACTCGCTGTTGACCAGTTATTAGCTTTAATAAAATCACAGGCACTAAAACCAAGGTTTTCATCTCCTCTTCGTAGCTTTCATGAATGGATTGCGACCAACTATTTGTTGTTAAGCAATATTTTGAAGTCGAAGGTTTGGAGGGAAATATTTCCAGTCAAAACGTCCATTTAATATAGTAAAAACTCCTATATTTATTCATTGTAAATCTAATGAGGATTCCAAGATGATGGATCTGCTGAATCCCAATGCGGTTACATTAGATTGGAATTTTAAGACACCTTCTCTTATGGTACAATTATCCCTAACTACGTTAATTAGCTACATCTTTATAATAATCTTGGAGGCCAGCTAAAAGGAAGGCTAAAAGGAAAACCACTTCTCCCCTCCTCGCGCCTGCATTGAAAATGCACTCTCCCACTCTACCTGCATGGAAACAGGAGGCAGGCATGAGTGGTCGATCAACTCAATAAAGGTTCAATCTGACAAGTCGTCAGGCCGAACAATCACTTCTCCCCTCGTCGCGCCCGCATTGCAAATGCGCTCTCCCATTCTACCTGCATGCAAACATGAGGCAGGCATGAGTGGTCGCTCAATCTGACAAGTCGTCAGGAAGAGTGCCGGAAAAATGTCCCGGGAAATGTGTCTGTAAACCTAATTCATGACCGGCCCCGTGAATAGCACAGGCTTCCTCTAGTTATGTATACTTGCGTACATTTAGCCTTTATGGACATATCCATTGCAGCCAGTTAGATATATCACCTGTTCGTTACTCTATTTATTTAACACAAATCAGTTAGGCTATATCTCTCAGCTAGGAGAAAGTGAAATCACACTTTCCCTTAGTTAACCCTTGCTCTTATTAGTGATCCAGCTTACGTTCACTGTTGCCTTCTGTCACCAAGATAAATAGGCCAGCCAAGGGTGTCACCTCTCTTGGCCTACTTTCTTACATAAATCTGACCCTATGGAATAACATTGTAATTGATATGGCAAGGTTTTCAGCCACATTATATGTATAATCATGTTTCACTACCAGGAATTCTTTTTACCATTTTATTACTAAATTTGAGGTTTTTTATTTTGAAGCTTGTATTTGTGCCAGTCACTAGAAAAAAAAACATGTCTGCACAGTGTCATTTCATACCCACCTGCCAAATTTCAACATGCTAGGTTGAATAGTTGCTCTGTAATCTTGTTCTGTAGCAACTCGTATCACATTCACATGCTAATTAGTATGTGAATGTGGTACGAGTTGCTACAGAACAAGATTACAGAGCAACTATTCGACCTAGCATGTTGAAAACTGGCAGGTGTGTGTGAAATGACAGTGTGCAGACGTGTTTTTTTTTTTCAAGTGACTAGCACAAAAATAAATTCTCAAAATCTTAAATATACCAAACGACAGATTGCTTTTTAACTTACTTCATAATATACCCAAAGAAGGGTAGGCTGAAAAAAAACCGAAAATGTTGTTTCTTGTAACTGACACAAAGACAATCGTAAAAATGACAAAAAAAATCTTATTTGTTAAGAAAACAGGAGTTGGTAGCCTAAAAAATGTTTAAATAAAATTTACGACAGCTTAAAGAAAGGAATGGCACGGAACTCGAACTGGTCACCGCCCGCACCATAGGCCGCTATCATACCAACGGCGCCACACTCAGATACAAAGAAAATCTTGTCTGAATCACCAGTAAAACCATGCTAATTTTTCGGAGGGAAACGTGGTTCCCACGTGGTTGCATTGTATGAGCTGTTTTTCATTGATAAGTCAAGAATATTTATTCATACTTCTCACAAATACTTAAGTAATAAGTTTAGAAAGATGCCTTGGTTAGGAATTGTGTGTTTGTTGTTGAAATTTAGCATAATGACTGACAAATGAAGAGAGCCACAACTTCCCTTGATCATTGCCATGACCTTCCTTCAGGCCATCTGAATTCTTATAATAAGCTGACACCTTTTTTTTTAAAGGCTTAAAGAAAAAGGCTTAAAGGCTAATTCTTAGTGAAATGAGCATGCATAGGCAATATATCTGTAATGTAACAAAAATTAATATTAAAAAAAGACGAGTACCAAAGTGGCTGCCCACTGAGATAAATACAGTCTGAAGAATACAAACAGAGGAAAAGGATTCCTGGTAACGGGATCCTCAGAAAAGAGGCAACCTTTCCAGTTAACCATATTCTAAATAGCATTGTAATAGTCGGAAAGCTTTATCCTCTCTCGAACTCAATGCCGCAGCTAGATTTTCCCGGGGGGGGGGGCCCAATGCAAGGGCAAAATTGTGGGCCCTCTCCAACAAAAATAAATAATGTTGGGATGGCAGCTGTGATTTACATATAAATATATTAGCTACTGAAAGAAGTTTTAAGCATTTAATTCCATATGCAGGTTTCGGAAAAAGTTAATTGTGAGTTAATCAGGGTTTTTTTAGACGTTTTCTTTGCGAATTAATTAATCGCGTTCAGTTTAGACTTTTAGGCTATAATGAATGACGATGAGATGTTGTGTGCTCCCTGCCGGAGGCAGTAAATTTTTACTCGGCTATCGAAAGGTGAAAAATAGTGAAATCTTTTTCTCAGTTTTATCCTACACGACTAGGTCTAGAAGTATTATTGGAAAATATGTCCATGTTTTAAAGCAGCAACATGCTTATAAAAAATAAACATCGAAATATGAAACCTTTTACTCAGTTTTGTCCAAAATAATCTTACGTGTTAGCGGAGAAAAGCTTCCACATTTGAAATCCACATACTCCATTATTATTTTTTCTCCCTTGATTTCGGGTACCTTAGGGTTGTTTTTGCCTTCAATTTCGGGACCAGTCTCGTGCTAGGAGGAAAGATTATTAATTAGGTATCTTTCCTCCAAAGTCTCGTGGCTGGGAGGAGAACAGCAGGGAACACGCATTCTGCTACTAGCATGCTTTGTAATTTTTAAATGAGCGTTTCCAACATAGGCAGTAAATTGAAGCCATAAAAACTAACAACCCAATAATTAGGTGGAAGTTCTATTTCAGTTTATTATTTCAGTCTATTTCAGTCCCACTGTGCAAAAATAATTGCACAAGCTTTCAAGAGACTTCATATTGTAAATCGTTGTTTTGCTCGGGCAAATTCTCACACCCGTGTCTGGGCTTTTAGGGTCTTTGTGCGGCCACTACTTGAATACGCTAGCCCAGTGTGGTCTCCATACCTTTTGTCTGACATTGACAATTTGGAGTCGGTACAGCGTTTCTTTACAAGATCACTTCCAGACATGTGAAACTTGGTAAACGCTTGTTGCGTACGGGCCTACAACCATCAGAACTGCGACGCCTGCATGCAGATCTTGCCCTGACTTACCAGATCTTACACGAAAATTTCCCTATTGTCACCCCCTTCTTTGACCTGTCGCACTATAAAGCTACGCGTGGACACTCCCTTAAATTGGTAGTTAATAAACCACGCTTGGACTGTCGAAAGTATTTCTTTGCTCTTCGGGTGGTGAATCCGTGGAACTCACTGCCGGACGAACTTGTCATGTCCAAGACCATATCAGCTTTTCGTCGGGGCCTTCTCCAGGCGGACCTTTCACGTTTCCTGCAACGGACGTACAATTAACAATACTTTGCTCAACCTGTCGGTGGTCTCCTCTCACCGCAAAAGTGGCCTGTTTCAATTTTGAGCTTTGAAATTTCCAAAACTTAACATTTTAATTTTAATAAATGGGAACGGTGTCAGCGGCCATGCCCTTCCGTCTCCCTGCCGTCTCCTTGCCCTTACAATAGGCTAAACAATCTTAATATTATTATTATTGTTATTTCAGTTCAGTTTTACTTGGAAAAACTTTTAGCCATCCCCCTCTCTTATTTTTTCGAAAATGGTTTTACATTTACCTAAAAAAAATTTCTCATCACGAATTTCGGGCCTCCTACCCTCAGGGCGCGGGTGCCTAGCATCCTTTGCACCCCCCCCCCCCCCTATTTGCGGCACTGCTTGACCCCCATCTAAGGGTGTAAGTGCTTGCTAAGGAGATGGACGATTATTCATAAGACACAATGCTCAATCCTAATTCACCTCTTACTGTACAGCTAGGGGGCTGCACACTTAGCATTACATATTAGGCGCTAGGTCAAGGTTTGTCCCCTTGTCCTGCCCTGATCAGCTCTGGTGGTTCGACTTGCAGGTCTGACCACCACACACCAATTAGCTCGAGGTGTTGAAGCTGTCGCGTTTTATACCCAAGCGGGCCGGGGCAGAACAATAGGCTCTTGCCTGATGCATTACGTCACGTGACGGCGAACTGGCGCGATCCGGTCCTGGCTGGTAGAACAATAGGACTGGCTCGCTTACCCGGATGTTGGCACTGGGCCGGCTGCCATGTGTGCATGGTAGCTAGCGGCACGTAGCATCCATGTTAATGACAAGGTGCACCGCACGCGGGGCTAACTGTGTGCGTGTGCATTGCCGTACATGTAAGCACGTTACATCCCCCCTGCCCTAAGAGTAAGCTCAGGAGAAGGAAGACCTACCTCTACATAACACTAAAGTGTCCTAACCGACCGTAAGTTTGGTTTTTGGTTACTTCCGGTGAGCTGGTTTATTCAATGGTACTTAAAACTATACAATATTTCTTAAAATAGCATCCGGCCTGCACAAATGTACTTAAAAAAACATTTACAATTTTACCATGTTAGCCTACTCACCCACCAACAATCTTCGTAACGAAGCTACTTCTACAATTATATACACTTGTATTGTTTCTCCCCAGTCTGACCCAGACTAAGAGAAAAAAACTGTTCGTGAATAGTTCTTCACCTGAAAGTTCTCTTTCCAACTAATATTTACACTTTTGTATACTCTCACTGCACTTACCTAGTTTTGGCTTCATTTTCGACCAAAACGTGTTTGTTTGTGTTTTTGCTGCACTTTAGGATAAAGTTCACAACTGAATGGCTTTTCTCCACATCGTCACTTCCTATTGGAAACATAATGTTCTGATGAGCACCCAATTCATCACATTCAAACGGTTTCTCTTTCCAATGTGTATCTGCCCCAAACAAGCTTCTCCATGACTGAGTACTGAATTTTATGCCAAGGCATTTAAAATTCTACTTGGTTTGAATGACTTAGTCCAAGTTTGCACGACACATATTTTTGAAAGTTAATTTCTACTCAATTGGCTTTTCTAGTTCAAGTATTATTTCAACTTTTAGCTTTTGACTGGTTTTTGTGATTTTTGTTCATTATATAACTTTTTTTTCTTCGTTTTATTTTTGCATTTCACACACTTTCTCCTTAAGTGGGGGGAATTCCAAGTTTATTTCGCCTCTCGCCACTTATTTCAATTCCTCCGTCCCACTGCTCTCACTCGACATTGAAATGTCCTCATTGTCACCCGGACCCAACAAGAATTCATTTTCCAACTCCGCAATCTCCTTAGTTGCTTGCTTCTGTTCCTCTGGGGTTTGGCTAGCCGATGGGTCCTCCTTATCGGTTGTGTCCACGGCGGGCAAAGAAGCTGAAATAGATGGCGTCGCCGCGCCCCAGGGGCTCTGCATAGGCACCGGAATATCGTTGACATATTTGATTTTAGTCTCTCCGCCGTTAGGTGTCCTGGCATGCCCAACTTGAGTTTGTAGTCCGCCAACATTTCCTCCCAAAACTCCCTCGACATCGTGGGTGAAGCCTTCGAGTAGAAACATTTTCTTCCGGACTCGCCCATCCAAACTTGAGTGGAAACATGCTGCTGCCTAGGTGCCGACGCTTGAGTAGACTTCTCCGTAGTAGCAACCTTCTCCGCTGGCCTTGGAGGTGTTTGCTGCTTCCTTTCCTTGGATCGTCGCTGACGCTTCTTACTTTGGTGCCATTGCTGTGATGACTTGGGGCGACATCCTTGGGGGGGGGGGGGGGAGCTGCCTGGGCGCCTGGAGCTACTGGTGCCTGGTTAGTCTTGCCTCCACCCGACTTTGTTGCCATTAGTGTCACCGAAGCCTTGGGTACCTCTGCGGAAGTCGTCTCAGCTTTTCTGGCATCCACCTTCTTGTTGCCTTTCCCTTGTTTTTTTTGGTTTCCAATAGCCAGGTTCCTCTTCATCCCCATCTTGATTTTGCCGTTTCTCCATCCTTGGTAGCTTGTTGCAAAATCCACCTCCTTTTTTTTTTTTCTCCAGCAGTTAGCCTTGGGTGAGCGCCTTGGTTAACTGCCGCCGTCGTTGTGATTTGGAGATCGCTCTGTTCACGCTTTATACTCGATAAAAAAGACGTGTTTTTCACGATCTGCGCATCGCCCCATCGTGTCGATTTTATGCTAATTCGCCCGCGAATTGCCTCAACACGTGAGTTTTGTTGCATCACTATTCCGCCACGCCCAACAATCGCCTGTTTGTTACCCGTTTCTCGTTCACGTTTTTGGCTGGTTAAACGCTGCTTTCCAAGCTTGATACAACGAATTGACAGGTAATAATTGAACCTTTGTTACTATTAGAGAGTTGACAATGCATGAATTGTGTAAAAATGAGGTTTTTATAGTGTTTGTTGAACAATTGACTTTCGTCATTTTAGAACTGTTACTATGCCCATTTTTTTTTCAAGAGTTGGTGGACTTAGGCCTACGCCTGCATCCCCCTCCCCAATTCTTGTCATGCGAATTGGAAAGGTTTGGCCTACGCCCCCTCCCCCTTCCCCCTTCGTCCCTTTTAGACAAAGTTGAGTGGAATAAAATACATTTTATTCTGTATTTATGCAATTGTTGTGAAAAATGAGTTTTGAAGGTGTCGTTTGTCATGCGATACTTTCAATCTCATCCCCTTACGTTTTATGCTGTTTTTATTGTCGCTCCATGTCCGTATGCCAATAATTTCCAACAAAAACGTGTAAATCTTGCGATTTCTTGGTTTTAGGGCTAAAAACCGACCTAATGCAGGTACACATGAAAAATTTTAACCCGCATCACTGTTCTGGCCTACTCCCCCCCCCTGCTTTCGCAAGTTGTAAGGGTGGTTGGGTTTGTAGGTAAATGCTAGTGTATTTTTCGTCTTTTTAGGTATAACCTTGATATTTTCGAGGTCAGTGACTGTTGGTGGGGTCACATTTGCAGAAAAATAAAAGGGTTTGAGCTGTGCAATATTCAGGGGACCAATTTCTTTTTCTGTTGTAATATCGCGCAGCATGTATGTTTTTTCAGATTTTTGGACTGAAATCACATACGGTCCTGAAAATTTCAGGGCAAGGGATGAGGCTACCCCTCGCGCCGCATTTGACAGGATGTGTGTGCGGCGGACGACATAATCTCCCACTTTTAGGGTTAGAGGTGTATGCCGCCTGTTATAATAGACCTTTTTCTGTGCCCTAGATGTCTTCATGGACTGTTTAGCCAACTTATACATCTCAGAAAAACGCTGCACGATCTCCATTTGAACCTCGGTCTGGGTTTTGGTTTTTGCAGGGAGCGGTCTCGCCGTTAGTTGAGAGAGCTCATACCCCCTTGGACCAGCCGGGTTTCGTCCGATGTTCAGTTCACTGGGAGTAAACTTACTAGATTCGGACACAGAACTTCGCATTGCAAATGCAAATTCCTGCAAATGAAGATCCCAATCACAGTGAGAGGCAGTGAAACAATGTAACATGTACTTTATTATCTTGTTATGTCTCTCAGTGAGATTAGCCTTCGGGTTGTAAGGGGTTGCGTAATGGGTTTTGATTCCCCATGACTTCCACAAACTACGCCAAATGTTAGCTATAAAACAAGGACCTCCGTCTGAAAAAATTCTGTCGAAAAAACCCCAACGGAGCACGACTTCTTTCACACATTTTGTCACCTGTTTTGCTTTAGCCGTCCGGAGAGCAAATAGTTCTGGCCAGGAACTAAACTCGTCCAGGACTACGAGTATCCAGCGCATTCCTCTTCGGGTTGTCACTAAGGGCCCGACAAGGTCAACTGATACACGTTTCCAAGGGGCATTGGGAGGATCCATTGTGGTCAGGAGTCCAGCAGGTTTTGAAGTGTCAGTTTTGCAAGTCTGGCACCTCTCACAGCTACGTACGAACTCTACAATGTTCTTCCTCATGCCAATCCACCCCACCAATTCCTGCATCCTTTTCAGAGTCTTGTATACTCCAAAATGGCCTCCCAGTGGTGAGCTGTGAACTGCAGCAATTGCATTGCGGCGTAGCGACACTGGTAAACACGCCCTGAAACGTGTGTTGCCTTCAACTACGTCACGAATGCTACGTGAAACAAAAGTTCTGCACAAGATCCCATCACGCAAGCAGAGCCTACCCGGGGTAAGTATGCTTCCGTCATCAGCTGGAGGCCTTCCAGCTACATTGCCAAGTCTAGCAATATGGCGCGATGACCACTTGTCACCAACCTGCGCCTGTCGGATGTCTTCCAAAGTTCGAAATCCGCTGGGATTCTCGGTTACTTGTACGTCTTCCACCTTACAATCTGCTATCAGTATGGGATTTTTCTCTTCATCCTCATACATCCTGGATATTGCATCTGCCATCTGGTTTTGTGAACCCTTCTTGTAACAGATCTCAAAATCCATTCCCTGGAGTTCTAGAATCCACCGTGCCAGTCTACCTGAAGGCTGTTTCAAGGACTTCAAGAAGGCCAGAGCACTGTGGTCCGTCTCAATTAAGAAAGGAGCATTTTTAATGTACGTTCTGGACTTACGGACCGAAAACATCACCACATCCATTTCTAATTCAGAGACACAGTGTTTTTTTCAGCATCTGTGAGTTTGCGTCCAGCAAATGCTACGGGAACGAGCCCACGTCCTTCGACGTGTTGGGAGAGCACTCCGCCAAAACCAGAAATCGACGCATCGGAACTGATTTCAAACCTCCTATCCAAGTCTGGTAAAGCTAAGACACAGCCTGATAAACTGTCTTTTAGCTCTTGTACTGCAGTTGAGTGTGTGTTGTTCCACTCCCAAACTGCATCTCCCTTCCCTGCTTTGACATGAAAATCCCTGATGAAAGCCCTGTAAAAGCCCATCATCCCTAGGAAACGTCTAAGCGATCTTACATTACTAGGCTCTGGGAAATCCTGGATTACCAATACCTTTTCAGGCAGAGGGGACAACTCATGTGGTCTTATGAGATGGCCCAGGTAAGAGATTTCCTTTGCACAAAAGTGGACCTTTTTCAGATTTACTGTGAGGCCTGCCCTTCCTAGCCTGCCTAACACATCTGAAATATGATCCAGGTGGGACTGGTAATCCTGGGCTGAAGATTACCAAGTCGTCAACATATATCATAGCATGGGAATACATAGCATCCCCCAAAACCATGTCCATTAAGCGTGCAAAGGATGCTGGTCCATTGCAAAGCCGATATGGCATTTTTTTGAACTGCCATGATCCCATATGACAACGAAAACAGGTGTACTTTTTGCTCTCAGTTTCCGTTCCTATTTGCAAGAATCCTGATTTCATGTCCAGCACAGTAAACCAATTTGCCTTGCCCAGCATGGCAAATACTTGACTAGCATTACTGGTAGGCTGTGAGTCCTTTACTGTCTTGGAGTTCAACATTCTGTAGTCAATACAAAATCTTTTAGCTCCTTCCTCTCCTTTTTTAGGAGCAAGACAAGGTACAGCCCCCCAGGGTGACACAGAGCGTTCTATCACATCCTCCTTGATCCACTCGATCATTTGGGTTTCAATGATAGCTCTTGTCTCCTTGTTTACAGGTCTATGAGGTAACCTAATGGGTCTTGCACCAGGTTCAACCTCGATTTTGTGTTGGTAGAGGTGAGTGCTGCCTCGTTTAGATGTTAACACATTTTTGAATTTGTGTAAACATTTTCTCAGCGGCTTTCGTTGTGCATTTGAGCAATGAGCTTGCTGAATTTTTTCTTCCAACAAAGCATCATCTTTTGCACGCCTCTCAATATCTACCTCCACGTCCAATTGCTTAAGTTGCTCAATTTTCGTTTGAGTCGCCTTTGCAAATGGGATTGTTTCTTGTTCCTCTGGCCCGACACGCCAGCCACCATTTTGGATGTCTGGGATGAGGCCAGTCCGACCCAAGAAGTCTCTGCCTAAAATTACGCTATCTGCAGCGTTTTCTAGGCCTAAGATCGTCCTCGACACCTTTGAACAGCGTCACATTTGGTGCAAAGACACGTTTTACGGTGCCTTTCCATAGTACTGCCCTAGCTCTCCAATCTGCGCTTTTTGAGGTCGTCACACGGTTTAACCAAGTTAACGACCTTCTTCTGCGTTTTTTGGCTTCTTTGGGCATCTGTTGGACCTATGGCCCTGTTCTTGGCAGGTCCAGCAACTTCCTTCAAAAGGTTTCCTTTCTGTTTTAGGTTGTTCTGGCCCTTTTTCAGCAGTAACACCAGCCTTCTGTACATGCGCTGCTTTTGGTGCAGCCCTTACAGAGCTTGTGGTACTCTGTGTCTGGTACTTGCCAGCTCGGTACCCGCGAAGGTCAAGCGAGGCAAAAGACACTGGTTCAACCATACTATGGAACGCCGGTGTGTTTCCCGTGCTAGTTGTCTGACCAGCACAAAGCACTGCTTTGTTCCTAGTTGGTTGGCTTCCCTGCACGGCTTCACTGTATGAAGGGCAGCCGCGCCATGCCAAGCGTGGTTCCACAGACAAGGATGGGTTCGGGGGTGGTCTGTATGTTCACTGTGTTAGCAGGAACTGACTCACTTTTGCCCCTTCCCTTACCAATTCTCTCAAGGAGTCAAAATGGCGTCCTCGGAGATGTTGTTTGTAGTCTGGATGCATTTTGGCCATTATGTGGTTTATTTTCTCAGCCTGAGAAGCTTTAGGCCACAACCGGTCAAAATATCCGCACACAGCTTGCGCATAACTCGAGAAAGGTTTGTCCGGAGCCTGGGTTCTTTCTGCGAGTTCCCGTTTTAAATCTTCGATATAATTTGGACTTTCAAATTCCAAATTAAAATCAGATTCGAAAGTGTCCCAGTCCGTATAAGGACCGAACACTCTGTACCATCGTTCCGCGTCACCTTGCAAAGCAAGTGGAACGATAGTTTTCAAAGTGTACATTTCTGAAAGGCCTAGTGCAATGCTGTACTTGTAAGCGCCTCTAGAAACTCTGATGGTGATTTTTCATCTCCAAAACCTTTGTACGAAGGCATGGCGACTTTTGGTGATTTTATGCTGAGCCCTTCAAAGGGTCTCTGCAATAAATCCTGCCCTGAAAAATCATCCCTACGTTACCGGTTTCTAACCCCAGTCACGTAACTAGGGCCAGTCCGGCCTTGCATATTTCTATGCTGGGCATTCCCAGTCCTAGATGGCGACACGCTATGGTCGCGCTGAGGGTCTCTATACCTCCACGCGTCCATATCTGGTTCATGTTCAACCAGTTGTCTCCATTGCACACGGTCACCGCACGTCTGCCTATCAAGTCTGTCCATGTGGGCTCAAGGATAGCGCTGACGAGGATGCCGTGCTCTGTCAACCTCTCCAACAGCACGATTTGTTCGTCTGTTAGCGGTGACAGGCGTGGAGTGCAATGGCCGCCGCACGTTCTCATCCTGTTTTGTAACACGATTAGGTTGTGCTGCGTCATTAACTCCATTCCGGTTTTCCGGTTGTAAACAGCTTTGCAACACTGTTCCAACACAATTTCCCGGAAGTCTTCTGGCATGGGGCAAGCATCTGCCCAATTTCGAAAGTCAGTGACAAACGCATCAGTTTCCTCACGACCTTCTACATCAGAACGTGTCAACCTAGGGGGGGGGGGGGGGGACTTTGCTCAATATCCAAAAATTCCGGATCTTGAATGTCCATGTCCTCACCCCAGGAATCGTTAAGATCTTCACCCAATTCCTGAGCCAAAGGTGCACTTGCACTTCCGTTCCCTTCAGTCCTTGCTCTTTTTCGTGCATTTCCTAGTCGCGGATTTTGCATTACTAAATTGCGCTGGTTTGGTGGTAAAACAGCATTATTGTTCGACATGTGTCGACTCATAATAACGCTTGTTTTCGGAGAGAAAAAAAATTCCCCCTTTTTTTTCTCTCTGAATTGTTCTTTCGACTCTGGTGTATTATTTTATTCCAAAATCTACTTCAATTCTGCAATCATAAATACTGCTATGGGTCAACAGAATTTATTATTCTTAAATTTACTCGTTTCCTAGCCTTAAACAATGAGGACTCAGTTAGCTCACTGCAGGCTGATCAACTTTCAATTCGTTGTTAAAGAGTGTGCTCCTACACTAATTTAACCTTAACAATTATATTCGTAGTGTGAGGCGTAAACAGTCCAGCCACTTCGTTAATAATTGTTGTGACTTTATTTTCCGAAGAAAAACGGTGATTTTTATTTTGGCGGTTTTTAGGCCTAACCAAAAAAAAAATAGTGCTCCCTGTGAAAGTAATCAAGTTCACAAACAGCTACCGATTGCGGGTTTTCTCAGTCAAAATGGCATTTTTCGCCATTCAGAATGAAAAATTGGTAACCAAGGAAACAACCATGCAGGCAAGTTAGAATCCTTTAGCCACCCCCTGATCCGTAATTTTCCTTACAATGTGCGTTTTGGTCAGCCGCACTCTGCAAGTCCAATCACTCTGTTTTACTTTAATTTCTGTTCCCTTACAGAAAAGAAAGTGGGTATTTTTATTTCGACCAGGACAAGTCAAAATAAAAATGCGGTTCTTCGTGGGAAATTGTGACAACGCATGCACTGGCCACACTCCACGAAAATCCCCCAAAAGCTGGCGATCTTCCCCAACTGGAATTCTTACAGAATCGGAATCGGATTCAAATCCCAGGGACAAGGCCCCCAAAATATGTAAGTGCTTGCTAAGGAGATGGACGATTATTCATAAGACACAATGCTCAATCCTAATTCACCTCTTACTGTACAGCTAGGGGACTGCACACTTAGCATTACATATTAGGCGCTAGGTCAAGGTTTATCCCCTTGTCCTGCCCTGATCAGCTCTGGTGGTTCGACTTGCAGGTCTGACCACCACACACCAATTAGCTCGAGCTGTCGAAGCTGTCCCGTTTTATACCCAAGCGGGCCGGGGCAGAACAATAGGCTCTTGCCCGAGGCATTACGTCACGTGACGGCGAACTGACGCGATCCGGTCCTGACTGGTAGAACAATAGGACTGGCTCGCTTACCCGGATGTTGGCGCTGGGCCGGCTGCCATGTGTGCATGGCAGCTAGCGGCGCGTAGCATCCATGTTAACGATAAGGTGCACCGCACGAGGGGCTAACTGCGTGCGTGTGCATTGCCGTACATGTAAGCACGTTACAAGGGGTACACCAATATGCAAACTCCCAGATTAAGGCCATGAGGAGCTAAATCCAGAGAGACACCAGTAATTACGCCTACTTTCCATTGAGCTGTTAGTATTTGGGTAAGTGAGAAGAACGAGTTACAGGTTGTCAAAGCTAAGTAAGTATATTAACTGAACAAAAAATGGCTTCGCCGTTTAGAAAAAAAGGATTAGAGCTCGTATACGCATACTCACAGCTGTCTGCAAGGAACACGAATAAAAACGGATTAGAGTTCACTCAAACGCAACGAACTATAATTTGAACTCCAATTCCAGGTAACAAGGATACATTTTACTGAATGGTTATGTCAGAAAGTGAACACTGTTTGTATATGAAATGTTTAATGTTTGTGCATATGCATGCACTTAATTTGTGTATTATACTGGCTTTTTCAAAATTTGTCTGCGTTTTACATTTTAAGTCTGATTCTTGTGAGTGGCTATGTGTGTATTTTGTGTGTAGGCTGGTATGTGACAATCCTTGTTCCCTGGAATTGGAGTTCAAATTATAGTTTGTTGCGTTCGAGTGAACTCTAATCCCTTTTTATTCGTGTTCCTTGACAGCTGTGAGTATGGGCATACGAGCTCTAATCCTTTTGTCTAAACGGCAAAGCCGTTTTTTGTTCAGTTAATTTGTTGGCTTTTTTCGCTTCCATTTTATTGTAATTGCTGCGGTCTGGTCTGTCATGTGTTGGTATGTCCACTGTACGCCCAATTTTGTTTGCGAAAAAACGAAACATTAGAAATGCGCTATTTCTGTTCAGGTTCTCCCCAAGCTTTTTTCCATGTTTGTTATTTGATGACAATACGGCACTAGCGTGTTTGTAGAGTATCAACTGATGGATAATTGATTCTGCATTGTTGTAAGCAGGTCCAATATTATGGCAAACAATCGCGGTAACAATTCAACTAGCTTCCCGAAGCTTGCATTGAGGAAGTAAATAAATCGCAGTCATGTCAGCCATCCAATTTTGAGGTCGTAGGCCTCAAAATTATAGACTTTGCACCAGACGGTTTAAAACTGAAAGATTAAATCGAAAACCAAGACCATTTCATTTTGGTTCTCGACAACGATTGACTATATTTAACGCACAGTGGTGACGTCACGCCAACACATCCCAATGCTAAAAGTGTAGCCGTTATATACGGTTAATCTGAAAACCCACACACGTGACCGTGGGTTAATTTTGATAACCCACACTTTTTTTGATAACCCACACTTTTTTTTTGATAATCTAACACTTTTTCCGCGCTCCACACAACCACTGCTCTACCATGTGACATACTTTGCAAAACTACCGTACACAAAACAAATTCAACCAACATAAATAAGCACATTTGCATCTGCGACATTTATCGTACTAACAGGAAAAAAAAAAAAAACCTCGCGGAGGCTACTATGCTAGGACCCCACTCGTGCAGGAATGGTCCAATCCTCCAACCTTTTACTCCGACAGTACTAAAGCTAGGCTACCGACACTTGTAAACACACCTAAATACACCTAAAAACATACGATACTCAAGCGAACAGCACATTTATAACCTGGCGACATTTTATGCACTAACACGAAAAGAAAAAAAAAAACCTCGCGTACGATGCTAGCCCCTTCCCCACCCCCACCCACGAATGAATAGTCCAAGCCGAACCCCCCGACAATCTTTCGTTCCGACGGTATGAAAACTAGCCTACTGACACCTTCTAAACACACTTAAAAACCTACGAGACTCGAGCGAATAGCGCATTTTATACGCTATATCTTATTTAAACTAATAAAGTAGAAAAAATACGGTTTTACCTTAAACACAAATGTCGGTGACTGGGACTGGATATAGGGACGTCCTCGCGTGCGTGAGACTTTCGCAGACAGGAAGTTTAAACCGGAAGTTTGAGTTCAGGAATTTACGTCATAATTCACAAATAAAATTTTCAAATAAATTTTTTTTTAATCTCAAATAACTAGATATCTTGGCTCGACGGTCCTTAGCTGCTAGCATTAAAACACATATCCGTGAATTAGACTGGGTTATCCCGAAATAATTGCTCGTCTGCTCGAAACGGAACAGTCCAAAGATCTAGGGGTAGAAAAATCGAACTCGGGCTGGTGCGCGCGTGCGATTTCGCAACCCCTCGATCTTTGGACTGTTCCGTTTCTCGCAGACGAGCAATTATTTCGTAATAACCCGGTCTACTTCACGGATATCTATTACTTAATGGAGCCGCCCCGAAGCTACTAAAACAATGTTACTTTCCCCGTGCCCGAGCATCGTTGCATCTTGTTCGAGTTAGCTACAATCCGATCTTGTGCTCCTCGCCTATTGTTTCGCCATTGTTACATGTTGCAGCATTGTAACATTTTGACATTGTTAGCCGCGCCGCCTCCGCCTCAGCCTCCGCCTGTCCACTTTTTGAAAATTCTCGGGCGCAAACGAACTCTAATAACCCAGTGGTTGTGATATAGATGCGTTGTTTTACGGATGTATTATTTAGTATGTAAGGTGGGCGCGTGGCCATGGGCCGAGGCCCCAAGAAATAATTGATAAACTCTAATAAGCACTGCCTGCCGGCTGTGCTAATAGTATCTATTGTCATCATTATGAGATATGGAAATTCTATTTAACCGTTTCCAAGTGCATTATCCTTTCCAACAATACCCGAATCAACGCGTACCTTTTGGTGTGGTAGAGCGTAAGGTTACTGGTGAGAAATTCAAAGCATTGTGGATGATTAGGGTCCAGGATGTTATTTATCTGTATCTACTGGATTACTGTTTCACGGTTGAATTCCCACGTTATTAACCATTGAATATTGGCACCGTTGACTTAGCTTTTGTAAGAAGTCAAATGGTAAGCCTTATTTCGTGATATTGATTACTGTGAAGCTAGTTGAAGCCCATGTGGTGTTGAATTCATGGTCAGCAACACTGGTTAGGTATGGTAGCTCATGAGTATGCACGGGATCGACCGAATTAAGTTTCTTCAAATTGTTGCGCACACTGGCTAACAACTGCTGATTTTTGTTCGCTTCGCTCACTCAATCATTGTATTCTGTGACTCAAATCCCCCCCATCACTAATGATCACTTTTGTTATATTCTTCCATGTTCATGTTCGTGCTGGGGAAATACCAACGTATCATGTGACTCAAATGCGCCCCCCGCCCCCCCCCACTGTTAATAATACCCTCTTTCTAATGTTCACTTCTAGTTTTTCATCCATGTTCATGTTCATGCTGGCAGAAATATCAGCGCATCATGTGACTCAAATCACCCCCTCCCCCAAGACTAATGATCACCCTTTTCTGGTGATCACTTGTATTAAATTATACGATCCATGTCCATGCTGGCGCAAATAAATAAGGCTCAAGGCGGTCTCGAAACTTCCCCTTCAATAAGCGTGCTGTCCTGAAAAGCTTTCCCCAATGCTTTCCCTCTACCAGAGGTGCGATGCTAGTGCCGATACCTGTTGACGACCTCCTGTGTAGTTAGATATAGATATATATAACCCAACCTAACTACCTTCAGTGTGTGTAAAAGGAACTCTCAGTCTCAATTCGCCCTTAGTCTTCTGTACAGCCGAAAAGGCTGGGAAGACTACGGCAACCACTTTGTCCGTCTGTCCGTCCGTCGTCTTATGCAGTGGTAGTGAAGTAGACTTTAAAAAAACACGGCAAATTAAAACATCGTTGCTTCCTTGTAGCTAAAAGGATTTCCTGACGTAATTCAATTAAATAATAACATTTGAGTGTCGTATTTAACCACTACAGGAAGACATGCATCCTTAAAAACAAAAGGATTTCGTTAACGACACTTCATTTAAATGGTAGTCTCGATACCGTGTTGCATGGATGAATAGACCAGCTTTCAAACCCAATTCTCCGTTATCTGCTACTTACGAAATTAAAACGGCAGGTAAAAATGACGCCTAATATCTGACAATTGCACATAAAGTCTAAAACTACACCTAAAAGTTAACTCATTTTTAACTAGCATTTGTGATGGTGACTACTTTTAGATTTTACTTTGAGGTTGCAATGCGTGATAGAGGTGTGCGCCTCAACATTTTCGAAAGTAGCAGAAGTGTACAGTAGACCGGTTGAGACTACCAGTAGTAGCTGTTGCCACTTGTTGTTAATTTGTGTCTTATTTGTACGTTTTAATTAAGTACTACATCCTGACAAAGGTTTAGGCAATTGTTATTTCAGAGGAAAGATAACCCTATTATAATAGTGTCCGAATTGGTATTTCTTTCAGTTGGATTTAATCACAACTTATATTTTACGTCCAGAAAAGAAAATAAAAAATATCTTTCTAGATTATGAGAAAATCTTTTAACGAATTTCTTGTATTTCAAAAATTTGTTCGTAAATAATTACAGTTTGTTAGAAAGAATGTTATATTTTCCTCAGTTTTTTAAAGTACTAATTGTTAAAACAAACGAAATCTGCACTATGATGGTGGTAAAATGTGGTGGTAAAATGGTATGATGGTGGTAAAATGTGGTGGTAAAATCCACCCACATTAGTCAGTGGAGAGAGTGTTAGCGATGCGATAGAGCCTCTTCACGCCTGTGTTGAAACTGGAATACGACGGTAGGTTTAACGTAGTTCGTAGTTTTCCAGCATCAACCAAAACGTTTTAGGGATGAAACGCTCTCAGAAACTATTCAGGTACGGTATTTGGCCATACATAATTTTCATGAAACACCAAAAAATAGTCGATTAGTATTTTTCAGCAGATCTCAAACTTTGACAGCTCTTGTCTTCCAAACGGAAGTAGTTCCAATATGGCGGCGATGTCAACAACAGCGCAAGCGATGGCTTCTGCAGGTGCCTTTCGAGTTCCCAAAAGCAAACAGTAATGAATGTCTGCAGCCAACCGCGCCAACATGATCAAAGAAATCTATTCGTGGATTTGCCAAAGAAACACGATTGCTGGGCGGCGTGTTCGAAGCTGCTATCTATCGTAGCAGAACAGAGTTCAAAGTAAGTGTTGAGTGTTTGACTGCGCCACGCAAACGAAATACGAACAATGCATAACGCACCATTCTGTGGAGGAGGAAAAAATATCAACGAAGAGTTTTACGTAAGGCTGACATGTAGGTTTGGCTGCAATAATGCTGTTGATATCACGATGTTGTCGAACCGTAAACTGTGCATTAATTGAAGGTGCGAAAACACGGTACGATCACAACCGTTATTCAATCGGCAGCCTTGCTGCGATGCACGGACACGCGTACGTCAAAATGCGACGAATTTACGTTTTCAGAAATCCAGAAAAAGTTCATGATTTTTGTGGAGTCGTCACTTGTGTGCTCCACAATGGCAGCCATCAATTTCATGTCTATATGTTAACCCTACCAAGATAACCCTTTAACCACTAAATAGGCTGTTCCATAATTGTATATAGTCTTAAGTGCATCACATGACTTCCCTGTATTTAAAGAGCAGTAAACAGGAAGTTCGTTGTCTTATCAGCTGTAGCCTACACTCTGGTAGTCCGTGTGTTTATTACCATTGGTGCCCACCCTGGGCTAAGGTGTGTCCCCGCCTAGGACATCACAAATTTTGTCGAAATGACGACATTGCAACTGTTGAAAAGTGACACGTGCCGTAAACGAATACGATTCTGTACCAAATTTATCACTGACGACAATGAGACGAATTACTCAGGATTTGCAGTTTACTTTTCATCGTAAACGTCAGCGTCACAGCTTGGCTAACCTGGCCTGGCCATTGAACGAGACGATAGGCTATTGTTTTAGGGTAGGGGGGGGGGGGGGG